>PVJN01006097.1:0-77471 GCA_004026805.1 Lasiurus borealis | reverse complement strand
TTCTGCCACTGCCAGCAATTCAAGTCTCAGCTAGCCCTGGTTACCTGAGCTTTAGGTGGCCCTGGGCTGCTGGGCAGCCACCATCTGAGGCTTGCCTGCACCTCAGACCAGCCCTGGGCAGCTGGGAAGCCGCCATCCAAGGCTTGCCTGTGCCTCAGGCTGGCCCTGAGTGGCTGGGGCTAAGGAGATTAGGGGACTCTGGAGGTAGGCACACAGAGCAGCTGAGGGGACTGGGTGCTGCCATCTTGTGGCTGTGGGCACTGCCATCTTTGAATGTATGGCAGTCAATTAGCTTATTTCCTCCTTATTGGCTGTGAGTACCACCATTTTTGTGATGGTGTGAGGATCAATTAGCATATTCCCTCTTTATTAGATAGGATGTTTCTGTCTCTCCCTCTCACTTCCTCTTTCTGAAATCAATAAAAATCTAAAACAAAAAATAGTAGAAGAAATCACACATCTTTCAAAATCTGCAAATATATTTAAAAAGAAGGAAGTAAGATGAAAGCAAATATGAGAAAGGGAGCATCAAGGTGTAACAAAATAAACTATCCTATTATCTTTAAATCACATTTCTAGTCCTCTCCATGTAATATTTATTTATTTAAAAATATATTTTATTGATTTTTTACAGAGAGGAAGGGAAAGGGATAGAGAGTTAGAAACATCAATGAGAGAGAAATATCAATCAGCTACCTCTTGCACACATCCTATTGGAGATGTGCCCACAACCAAAGTACATGCCCTTGACTGGCATCGAACCTGGGAACCTTCAGTCCGCAGGCCAGCACTCTTTCCACTGAGTCAAACTGGCCAGGGCTCCATGTAAGATTGAAAATATTTATCCATTACTGCAAATAGCTTTTTCCCGCCACCTCCAGCACTCTGAACACCAGCCTGTTCTCACTGTACTTGAGAATGATATTGGCATCTTAATTTCCACATAATGGAGGCTAATCAAGTCTGTGGGAAATGTTCATGGCCTTCTCCTCATCTCTAAAAGCACTGTCAAAACTTGGTTTTAATTTCCTTTTAAACCGGGCTGTCAATGCATTTCACACCCCTCCCCCAGCAGTAAACACTGGCATTTAACAAGAAAAGTGAGCAAAGTAGTTTAGTAATAAAATAATAAAGACCTTGTAAATTGGGCTCTTGATTTAAAGAAAGAAATAGGAGAATAATTGGAAACCAAAAAAAAAAAAGCATTTTATGCAGATCAACTAGTATGAATGATGGTGAAGGAGATCAGAACAGCATAATGAATTTGTTCAAATGAATTTACTGAAGATGGCAATTCAGCTCTCTAAGGAATTACAGGGGGAAACTAGCAAGTGGCTGGAGGGGCTCATATCCCAAGAAAGCCTGAACAGGCAAAATGGATCACATATGTAAAGAGCAAAACTTTAGCCACCAGCTTCCACAGTTCTTCAGCACGCAGGCCTGTGCAAGCAATTTGTTTCAAACTGCCAAATCAAAACGTGTTTCCCAGGCCACAGACAGGGAGGCAAGACATCCCCTGTGATATCTGCGATGGAGCAAGAACTTGACAACCACTGGCAAGTGTCTGAAAAGGCATCACCTGCCAGGCAGGCAGAAGAATTGTTCAGGGCCCATTTAAGGGAGTAAAGAAATATAAGTAAAAAGATCTCTCAATGGTGAGCTCTCACGGGCTATGGAAGAGCCCATCCTTCTAGAGAAGTGGCAGAGTCTCCGGGTTAGAATATTGAAAGGTAGGAAAGGAAGAACTCTGAGAAGTAAGCCTCAGGAACTGTCCAGCATTCTGGATTCAGGGCTAAATGACCTGATGGGTTTCCACACACAGAGTACCTTATTGTGTGCTTATTAATCATCACTCTTATTTTTTCAATTCTTTTGTCAGTTGTGACACTAATGGTGTCATTGCCGAAGGGATTTCTATAGGTTTATACAGATTTGCATTTGTTCCATGAGGAAATAGAGCTATCTAATAAGAGTCAGCATTTGCCTTGCAGACACTTCAGCTTTGACCTCCTCCGAAGATGGATAGAATAACCAAGCACATTGCCAGCTTCCCGAGCCTGCTGTAAATTTCTCCAAACAGCAGACACTGCCTACATTCCCAGCAATTATAAGAACAAGATCATAATGTTTTTTCTGGCCCCAGAGACATTAAAACAGATGCTAAAATGGCTATAGGAAAGGCTTGTTAATAAAACAAGTGCCAAGTTTATTAAAAATTAAGTTTCCACTTTAACTTTCATTAGGATTTAAGAAAACTAGGACCATCATATGATGCATCCATTGATTATGCAAATATTTGAGGCTTTTCTCTGTACCAGGCGGTCTTCTTGGTCTGTAGACACAAGGCTTCATGGAGCTCACATTATGTTCATGGGCGAACATACTGGCAGGTGGTCATAATAGGAGCCGGAAACTTCTGAGTCAAAATGAAAACATGGGTGGGTTTAAAGATATAAGGAAAGGTAAGTGACTCCGGAAGCTTGGTGTTTATCAGCACTCTCATAAATAAAACACAATGGGATAACATTCAGATGTCCTGATGCTCCATACTTAAGTCTCTCTGGATGTTCTGGGTGTGTGGAAGGAAGTAGGAGTACATGGACTGCTCCTCACTGAGAACATACATGAGTCTGTGGCTGCTGAAGCTCCATATGGTGTCCTGTGTCCTGGCCTTGTTGTGTGACAGTTGCTGCTAATAAGCTTGGCTTTGGTTTGAACATCTTTGAAACTACCCCCTCCCTCACCCGCTCCAATGGCCTCAATCAAAGGGACTCCTTAAAAACTGAGCTGTTAACAGACTGGCCAAAGTGTCACTGGAACAGGAAAAATCAATCATTTAGTGTTTTCTACAGACATACTGATTGCGAATGAAAGAAAGGCTAGTTTGGAAAAGCCAGCCCATTAAGAGACCGCTTCATGTGTAATTACTTCATGCAGTTGGAAACTCTTCGAGGCAGCAGCCCAGCCAAAGGGCATCAAAATCGGACAGATACAGTGGCTGGTGCAGAGTTTCCTTTTGAGTTTCAGACACAAGAATTCAAACCCAGGGCGGCGTATTCTCACACTCTGGGGCTGCCATAATACTTAATTATGACTGTCCCTGTGGCGTAAAATGATCTTGGAAAATGTCACACAAGAATTCCTCCAAATTGTTTGTTTCATTACTCTTCCTCCTCCTCCCCAGTTTCTATTTCTTGGCCCTGTTCTTTTCTTTCCTTGCCTTTCTCTCTCTCTTTCCTCTCTCCAAATGGCATTGTGAGGTTGAATTCACCAGGTGTGCAAACTTCCTCCCTCATCTGACACTTCTTTGGCAGAAAGCACAGGTAGCCCAGCAGGTATTGTCAGGGTCAAGTTAAAAAAAATAACAGAACCTGCCAATGCAGATTTCCATCTCATGGCGCCTGGCATCAGTCGGTTCTCCAAAAGGCTGCTGTGGCTTTAATATTTCCCTTTTTACAGGTTGGCATGGGTTTCATAGTCCACCTGAGGCTCACTACCTTTCTCCCACTCAGGTAGGGAGGGTAGAGACAGGCAAAGGGTGGTGACCAGCTTTACTCTATTTCAAAAACGTTAATTGAACAAGTACTATTGTTAGGTGTCAAATGTGCATGTCAGTGGTCACTGTTAGGGCCTTGGTTCATTGGAAGTGAGCTGACTTGGTAACATATTGGAGATTTTTAAACTAGTTTCTGTGGTGGTCTTTTAAAATTTTAAACCAGAAGGAAGAGTGGTACTATAAGTAGTGAGTTAAATGCCAGATAAATCCAAAGTTCTTCTCTTCTAGTTAAACTTAGAAACGAGCTGATTGTGAGAGGGTATTTTTGTGGTGTTGTCCCCCACTCCTTCTCCCCGTCATGATCTGCTAGCAATTCTATTAGAAATCATCCTACTGGGGGGAAAGGTGAATATACTTGTCTTTAAAACCCAGATATGTGCCCTAGTGGGCTTGGCTCAGTGGATAGAGCATCAACTTATGGACCAAAGGGTCCCAGGTTTGATTCTGGCCCTGGTCAGGATTCCTGCAGGAGGCAATCAATTGCATTTCTCTCTTGTCTTTCCCTCTCTCTTCCACTCTCTCTAAAAATCAATGGAAAAGTATCCCCAGGTAAGAATTAAAACAAAATACAAAAAAAAACAGAAGACCAGACTTACTCCTGGCATCAGAAAGCTTTGTTTATAAGATACCTGGATGCCTTAGCTCTTCCTCAGACTGAGTCTCCAGACTCTTTCTCAGCAAGGCGAAATCTGTAGTGACATTACTGAGCCTTGCCAACAGCCAGTGCTCACAACACTCTCCTGATCAAGTTACATAATGGTTTTTTTTTTTTATATAGGTTCATGTTTTCTTTAATAATAATGTGGGATTATGTTTTTTCACTTTCCTTAATTTAGTTTACAAGTTCTTATCTTTTTCTGTGTCCACTATAGGGCTGGCCTTGTTCACAACTGACTCCAGCGAAGAAATTCCTGAAGAAAGGAGACAAGTGTGTGTGTGTGTGTGTGTGTGTGTGTGTGTGGTGGTGGTGTGTGTGTGTGGGGGGGTTGTTGATGGTAGTATATTTAGAAATTGTCGGGTTTGTAGCTAAGCTCTACTCTCCTCGTTTTCCTACTCTTCGTAGGTCAGGTAGGAAGAGGGAATAATGTTCCAGAGGCTGAACTGCTTGCTATAAAACATGTGGAGTTGTGAATACTTCCATGACATCGTTCCGTTGTCTATAGCAACAGTAAAGAATGGACCACAGGTGTGCACTAGAATGCAATATTGATTAAGGTGAGGAATTTTCTCACAGCTAATACTCTTTTATTTTAAGAGAACAGATAGTCATTTGCTAAGAAATAAAATAGTTAATATATTTGGAATAATCACTATAATTTGGAATAATCACTACTAATTCAGTAGGTCACTAAAATTTACACCAAATATCTAACAAATTAAAATGTTAATGAAGAGATAAACAAGTGTATTGCAGAACTCTTTATTTTTTTTCTTCAATATATTTTATTGATTTTCCACAGAGAGGAAGAGAGAGGGATAGAGAGCTAGAAACATCAATGAGAGATGAGAGAGAGACATCGATCAGCTGCCTCTTGCACACGCCCTACTGGGGATGTTCCCGCAACCAAGGTACATGCCCTTGACCGGAATTGAACCTGGGACCTTACAGTCTGCAAGCCAACGCTCTATCCACTGAGCCAAACCGGTTTCAGCTCTTTGTTATTTTCTTTTTCTTCTTCCTACTCCTTCTTCTCCTCCTCCTCCTCCCCCCATCCTCCTCCTCCTTCTCCTCCTCCTCCTCCTCCTTCTTCTCCTTCTTCACAAAAAAAGCACTGCTAGATACAAAAGCCTATATAATGAGGTGGTAATATGCAAATTGACCCTCACACCCTCACAAGTTGGCTGCCTACGACCAGGCTGGCAGGGGGTTAGTGATGGATGACCAAATGACTAAACAGCAGGCTGTGTGGGGCAGCCAGGACTGTGAGAGGTGACTGAGCTGGCAGGAGGGACAGTTGGGGGCAATCAGACTGGCAAGGGGGGCATTTAGGGGTGACCAGACTGGTGGGGGGGACAGATAGGGGCAACCAGACTAGTAGGGTGGCAGTTAGGGGTGACCAGGCTGGCGATGGGGGGTACAGTTTGAGGCAACCTGGCTGGCAGGAGAGGGCAGTTGGGAGTGACCAGGCCAGCAGGGGGACAGTTAAGGGCAACTAGGCTGACAGAAGAGGGCAGTTAGGGGTGACTAGGCTGGCAGTGGGGGCAGTGAGGTATGACCAGGCCAGCGGGAGAGGGGGGGCACTTAGGGGTGACCAGGCTGGCAGGCAGGTGAGTGATTAGGAGCCATTGGTCCAAGATTGTGAGAGGGATGTCGTTTAGGCTTAATCCCCAGGATCAGCCTAACCAGCAGTCAGACATCCACCAAGGGGTCCCTGATTGGAGACGGTGCAGGCTGGGCTGAGGCAACCACTCCCCAGCTCCATACACGAATTTCATGTACTAGGGCTCTGGTATTATCTATGTTTAAACATCCCAGGATGGTGCAAGTGATAGCACTACCAGGGGAAAACTGCTTCCCCTCCAGTTAATGGCTGATATGATGCTCTAACTCCCACTAACTGTCCATTCCCATTTCTTCCATTTAGGTGAGCATATCCATAAAACTGGTTTTGGTTGCTGTTTCGTCTGGAAAATGTGACCAGTGATTGCTTTATCACATAGAGAGTGGAAATCAGAAAGAGGTGACAATTCTCCTCTATCAACATCACATTCATGTACATGTGTATGTTTATGTAACACACACACACACACACAAACACACACAAACACCCTTATTTTTTGGTTGACTTTTCATGTGTCCTTGTCATTGCATTATGTAGGATAAATCTTCAGAGGATTTTACTTTAAACTTATTTTTATCCCCTCAGTGCCTAGCCCAGGACTTGGAATATGACAGGTGCTTAATAAAAGAAGTTGTTGATAGGTAATGATGAATCTAGCAATGGAGGACAAGGCCAGAGAGCATTTATCTGTCTGTTTGGCCCTTCTCTCTGCTGACAGAGCCCCTACTTTGGTCTCTTATGTGGTCCCCTTGCTCTCTACCTTTCAATCTGTTGGTTCATGCTATTATGCTTAATTAGGAACCAGATTTAGAACACATAAAAGCCACAGAATAAAGGCTTAACATCTTAGCCTGAAATTTAAGGTTCTACAACAGTGCTTTTCAAAATTTAGTGTGCATGCAAATCACCTGGGGATTTCACCATTGCAGATTTGAATCTGGTAGGTCTGGGGTTGAGGCCCAAAACGTTTTAAGGATCTCCCAGGTAATGCAGATGTTGCTGGTTCTGTGGCCACATTATGAATAGCGAGTTGCTACAACACTTGGCCTGGTTCAGGTGTTCAATGCCTTTTCAGTTTCCCCTCAACTTACTCCCCACCCTGCATCCTACATTCTAGCAACACTGTTGTTCTTGGCATTCCCTGGCAATTCTCCGACTTGCACTTTCATTCATATTATAACCTTTCTGCATGCTAAACCATTACTCATCCTTCCAGACAGCTCAAATATCACCATCTCTATTAAGGCTTCCAGCTCAGTCGCCCTCCTTCTTGGCTAGCTAATCCCTCTGTCTACCAAGTTCTCACAGCTCTTTGCTAGTTCTGATATTTACCACTTATTACAAGTTATCATAATAGTTTGTTTACATGATTGTCTTTCTAGTTAGATGATGAGCTACACAAGGCAGGGGGCCAGGCCTTATCTATCTTATAATCTCAGTACTGGGTACAGAGCACAGCACACACAATAGTTCCTTCACAAGTACTGGCTGAAGCAAATTGAACTGGATTTCTCATTATTGCTCTTTTGCAGAAGATTTTCAATGATGAATATTTTGAGACAAAAATATATTTGGACAGAGTTGAGGGGGAAGTCACAAAGGATCGTCATAACATAATAATGTTATGGTCAGCTATGATAATAGTTCATTCTAATTACTATTAATGATTGCTATTATTTATCTACTGAATGCTCACTATGCACCAGGCACTGTGCTAATCACTTAGATATAAGACTACATTTAAACTTTACTTCTTACTTTCAGATAAGGACATAGGCACAGAATTTAGAGGGTAGGTCCAATGCTGCGGCCCCAGGAATGGCGGAGTTGGGATTGGAAGCCTGACTCTTCAGTCTGTGTTCTTAGCCTTTTTTTATTCTGATGTTGAAAGGACAGTCTTTTGCCTTTCTGCCTAGGGAATTGGACAGTTATATGTGCTCCAAATGCATCAGGATCTCCCTCCAGGGCAGGGACCCTACCCCCTTTCTGTGCCTTGGCAGTTTGGTGATGCCCATAGACTCCTCAGAGTAATATTTTAAAATGCACTAAAAACATAGACTTACAAATAAAACCAATTTATATTGGAATGTAATTATAAAAAAAACAATACAAATCAAAGGTGTGATATAGTAACATGTGCCTTTTGTCCCAGTTTTATTGATATAGTTTATGTATGTGCTGTTCTTTATCAAGGGCCAGGCCTTATCTATCTTATAATCTCAGTACTGGGTACAGAGCACAGCACACACAATAGTTCCTTCACAAGTACTGGCTGAAGCAAATTGAACCGGATTTCTCATTATTGCTCTTAATAAGATCTAGCTCTGAGTCTGATAATGACTTTAATTTTGAGTATTGATGGGCCTAAGCAGTATTTTGAGATATCTGCAACAGCCGAACCATGATAAAAATAGCATCTGCAATTTCTCTATACTTAGGACAAAGTCTTAGGTATTGTTTAAGATACTGTAGTGTGTCGCACCAAAATTTACAATGGAAGAAAATATTAAATTTCCATAAGTGGTTAGTTCAATTAAAGTTGTAATTTTTTCCATCCAAGTTCATAGACCCCCAAATTCTATGCATGGACACCTTGGATATGTATATAGGGGGACTGGTCCTGTGAACTTCTAGGGAAAAGGGATTTTCTATCTTTTTTTTTTTAATTGCCAATTTGTTTTATTTAATTTTTTATTTATTTGTTTTTTACACTGTACTTAAAAAAATATATATATATATATGTGTGTGTGTATATATATATATTGATTTTTTACAGAGAGGAAGGGATAGGGATAGAAAGTCAGAAACATCGATGAGAGATATCGATCAGCTGCCTCCTGCACGCCCCCTACTGGAGTTGTGTCCGCAAGCAAGGTACATGCCCCCAACCGGAATGGAACCTGGGACCTTTCAGTCTGCAGGCCAACACTCTATCCACTGAGCCAAACCGGTCTCGGCACATTGTACTTTTTAATCTACCTTTTTGAAGAGGTTGGAATGTCTATAGATAGAAGTCATTCGGGTAGAAAAAATTGTCATATATGCACAGAAATCCACAAAATCAGTGGCAATCATATGTAGAGAGGGATAATAAAAGGGAGTGAGGGGAATGAGGAGGAAATTGGCAATGTTAGATCCCTGCCACAGGTAAGCAAGCAGCTCTTCTCTTGGAGGGTGAACCCAGAGATTTTTTCAGAAGTGGAAGAAAGCATGCTTGGAGAAATCTTAAAGTGTACATCAAAATCTTAGCAATTGGGGGAAATTCTGTAATTGTCCCCAAGAGAAAGAGACACATTGCTGAGGTACTGTGCCTACAATCATCATGTGATGGCCAAGCTGGCAGTGTCTCCATCTTCCCCTACCATATGCACTGATGTATAGCAGGAATCTTCAAATCCCACTAACCTCTGTCTACTTAGACTGATTCAAATGGGAACAAATGACAAAGTGTACACCCAAACCTCGTATCCTGGTACATCTTTATTGACTTTGAAGAGATAAGCACGCCAAGGCTTAGAGGCACAGAACATATTTTGATTACTCTAAATTGAAAGCTAGGCATGCCAATGGCATCAAATGCTTCCATTTGGCATTCAAGTGTCCTAAAATCTGACCCCTTTTCCTCTTAGGGCCTTCACTCCCTTTATATTCTTGGCAATTAGACCTTCCACAATTATTTGCCCACTCCCCCATCATAGTTCTTTGCAAAATCCCAACACCAACAATGCCCTTTCTCTTATCCCAATCCTCAGATGTTATCCATCCCAAATTCTGTCTCTTCCAGAAAGATTTTCCTGTGCCTGTCTGTCACAGCCCCTCAACTGCAAGCAATCTCTTCTGCTCTAGAGCTTTCATAGCACTTTATCTATATTCCCCTTATGGTAAGTATTTTTCATCATGTTACTATGGACAATAACAGTTGTGGCCTTTGAAGAAAAAACATACTGGAAAAAGTGCCCACTAATGGCAGGAAAAGCAGAATAAAGAGTACAAAACAATACTCATGGCCATTCCAATACTTCTATAGCAATCTACCGAAAGTGAACTTGGAGTATTAATCTAAGTTGTAAATACAAGGAGGGGCAAAAGTAGGTTTACAGTTGTGAGTACACAGAACAGAGTTTGTTCTTATGTTATTATTGTATTGTTTATTCTTATTACAATTGTAAATGTAATTGCACAGGCATCACCTAAACAGTATGACAGAATTTTAAATGGAAAGTGGCACATAAAATATATTTGGTAAAAAAAAACACACAAATTTCCATGAGAAGAGGAGGGGAAGTTTAAGAAGATACATAGTATATATCCACTTGGAGTGAAGTGATGAGAGCCCCTCCCCTTATGAAGATTACTGTGGTGGCAGCTGAAGGATGGATTATAGCAGAGAGTAATTTAAGGCAGAAAGACCAGTTGGCAGGTATTTAAATAGTCCAAGTCAGATATAATAAATACCAACTTAGGACTTCAAGCTTTCCTGTGTAGGTGCCTGGCGGGATGATGATGTCTTTAAGAAGAGTGTATAGTGAAAGGATTTGGGGGGCAGTCACAGGATAAAAATGGTGTTGGCTCTAAAAGCTCTTGGGTGCAGGAAAAGCAAGAGACTCTCAACCAAAGAATAAACATTAAATGCAACTGTAGCCGTAGCCGGTTTGGCTCAGTGGATAGAGTGTTGGCCTGTGGACTGAAGGGTCCTGGGTTCAGTTCCAATCAAGGGCACATGCCGGGGTTGCGGGCTCGATCCACAGGCGATTGGGAGTGTGCAGGAAGCAGTTGATCAATGATTTTCTCTCATCATCAATGTTTCTATCTCTCTCCCTCTCCTTCCTCTCTGAAATCAATAAAAATATGTTTAAAAAATAATTAAATGCAACTGTAGACTGAATTAATAGAAATACAATGTCTGGGTCTTAACTGCAGAATTGCCATTGGTCTTGGTTCACACTTTTTGGAGGATTTTTATAAACACAGTGACTTGCAGATCCTCTCATTTGAAGAACACCGGTAGAAACTTGGAATATTTAAAACTGAAGAATGTGCCCTGGTCAGTGTGGCTCAATTGGTTGGAGCATCATTCCATCCACCAAAAGGTGTTGGGTTCAATGCTTGGCCTAGGCACACACCCAGGTTTTGGGTTCGTTCTTGGATGGGGCACATGTGGGAGGCAGCCGATTGATGTTTCTTTCTCACATTGATGTTCCTCCCTCTTTCTAAATATCAATAATAAATAAATTAATAAAAATACAAAACTGAAGAGGTAATTAGGGAGAATATAACCACTGTCTTTATATATACTGAGTGGCCAGATTATTATGATCTTTAAACACATAAAAATCTGGCCACTCAGTGTATATTCTATATAATAAAAGGCTAATATGCAAATTGTCCTCTCGACCAGGAGTTTGACCAGAAGGCAGGCTGGCCAACCACTCTTGTCCCCTCCCCCTGGCCAGACTGGCTGAACCCCACGCATGCACGAATTTATGCACTGGGCTTCTAATATGTAATATCTATCTATCTATCTATCTATCTATCTATCTATCTATCTATTTATCTCTCTATCTATAAAATCTGGCCACTAAACACACACACACACACACACACACACACACACACACACACACATATATATTAGTGGCCAGATTATTATGTGTTCAGAGATCATAATAATCTGGCCTCTCAGTGTATATAAGACACAGAAAAAGTAAAGAAGGAATTAATTATATTTGGTATTCTTAAGTGAAGGTGGTAAGGTGCTGGTAGATGGAGTTACAAGGTGAACATTTTTGGCTTATCCTAAGAAATGATTTTGTAACCACGAGAGATGCCAAATAGTGGCAAAAACAGACTTGCAGAGCAGTGAGCTCTTATATGTGAATGAATCAAGCAGAAACAGGATGAAACTTGGGTCATATGTTTTGTAAAGGAATTTCTACAGTCTATAGAAGGGAGGTGGAAATACAGGATGTTTACGAGGGCTTGCTCCTCTAAAATTTTTTACTTCTTTTCTCCAAAGAAACTTCCCTGGTGGGAGTGAGCCCTGTTCCCTGTGCCCATGAAGCACCCTGGGGCTACCCCTGTCATACTGGCACCCCACCTGTGGTAACAGCTTCTCCATCTTCCTCATCAGGCTGCATCTCTTTGAGGGTAGGGATTGTCTTTTACCTACACATGCTCAGTACAGAGTATTAGCATTCAGCAAATGATTGTCGAATGTTGAGAAATTAAATGAATGAAGGGGATATAGATTCAACTGCTATAAAATGTGGGCAAATGGAGCTAATGCTGGGAGGTTGCAGTTTGCAAAATTACCTGCAGTGGGAAAATCACATGCTGATAAATCACATGCTACCCTTCCCTCTTCTTCCTGTTGCAGACTCAGTTATCTGAAATGTGAGGGAGTTTGATCATAATGGAATGACATTATCTTATCTGAGGGAAAAGTAAGAATGTGCTTCCAGGGTAGCAGAAAATCAAGGGACTGTAAAGTTGCATTTGAATTTTTATTTAATTAATGAACATTGAAAGGCATAAAACACCAGTGGCTATTGAAAGTTTAGTAGCTAGAAACACACCAAGGTACCTATAGAAAAGAACAGTATTGAGTCAACTTACACAGCTTGTGAGAAGTTGAGCACCATGTTATCACACTCATATTCCTGGGAAATCATCTGACATTGCAGGTGGTTCTTGCCAAAGATCCAATTTCTCATCTATCCTTTGATGGTACTTGCATGATGATTACAGTGCCCATAGTTGTCAGTCTATGTTAATGCACAATGTTGCTGCAATCGAGATGGACCTGAAATACACTGTTCCCTAGGTGGGAATGGTCCAAACATAGCTAGTGCCTGGAATACATGCAGATGCTCCTTCCTGCTGGTTTGCCTTCAAAAACATAATTTGAACGGCTGCAAATCACATCCTGGGACATGTCCTATGTGCACTCACCTCCCAGATATGGAATTGAAAGCTCCATTTTCTCCTTAGATTTATACTGGAGCCTATGAGAAATTGCATTTATTTTCAGAGGAAAGAGGCAGAAGTCTTCATTCGGGAAAGGAGGCAGTACATTGCTTTCCAGCACATTTTGATGGCAGAGCTCTCTGCTGTCCCCTTGACCTCCAAGCAGTCTTGGAGACTTCTTGGTGCTTAGCGCACACTCAGGTCAGTGTGGTGCATGCTAATGAATGTTGTCTTAGAGATTACAGAGCCGCAAGGAGAGTTATTACATCATAAGTGGGTAGCTGTAACTGTAATGGGAATCATTATAAAGGAAGTAAATGAGGTACCTACTGCAAATGTAAAGGTTTCTTATCTTAACAACATAATAATTGTAACCACGACTGAGAGAGAAGATAAACAGATCCTGACATTAATATTAACATTGTTTTACCAGCCTGAATGGAAACATATTCAGCTGTCACTTGATTCATTTTCATTAATAATAAAAGTCTTACATGTCTAAATCCCCTACTATATTTGCATTATCAGTGTTGACACTGCAGATGGACCAGTCTACTCATTCATATAATTCATCTTAAATCACCCTATCATAAGAGACCGAAGAAAGGATTTCTGTGAAACATAGGACTATATATGTGTGCTTGTGCTTGTGTGCATGTATGGTCTGTGTTTGTGTGTGTGCATACATGTATGTGTTTATGTTTGAAGGATGCTGTTAATTATATGAGACATGGCCTTAAAAGCTCAAGTTTCAATGTGTTAAAGGTTACATAAACTGAAGTGTATAAATACTACAGTGGAAACTAAAGACTTTAGCACATCTGTACTTAGTAATTTCTATCTGAATATCCAAAACAAGTGATCATGTGAATGTACTTATGGATCTCATTCTACTCATATCTTCATTCCTCCCCTGTCCCAGAAAGATTTCACTATAAATAAAATTAATATCGAGGTGATGAAAGGGAGAACTCAAACTAAAAGAGAAAATTTCCCCCTTGCACGTTGTCTTACACTTCAGGGAGTGTTAAAAAGCAGGGCTGTTTCCTGTTCTCCATCAGGGATGGGCAACTCAGAGAGCTGATAGTGGTGAATTCTAAGGAGAGATTTAATTCCTAAGGCCAAGGGATTTAAGCAGAATGGGCTTCTTTCTCTGACAAAATCCCCAAGATGGTCACGGACATCCAAGTTTGACCTTTAATTAACTTTGAGCTCATCAAAAATTTTGCCTAAGAGGATGCCAGAGGGAACTCAAGGTTCCGTTGTCAGCTACATGTGGACCTGAAGAGTCTGAGCTGCCAGCTTTACACGTGAGGAAAGGTGGCAGTGGAGAGTGGAGCAGATGCGGATTTAAGCGAGTTCCAGTAACATTGATGTTAGACATGTGGGGTGCTCTCATCTTGTCTGCATGGGTCTAAGACAAGCACACTCCAAATTGGCTTGTGGATTGCCCAGAGGGCTAGAAGTGCCACGTGGCTAATGAAGACGTATCCAAATAGAAAACAATTTTGGCAGAGGATTTAAGTCAACACTCATGAACTCAGAAGTGATGAAAAAGAAAAGCTACCATGACGATCTCAAAAGCAGATATAACCAGATGAAACCATGATGAAGGTTACCTACCTGACATTCACCCTGATGTTCAAGAGGCGAGGAAGGGATGGTCACAACCCTCATCTCAAGGGTTGACTCAAGCCCCACTCATGGCAAATTCTCTATTAGGAGCAGAAAGGGCAACACTAAAACACCGGTTGGTACACTTTCCCTAAGCAACGTTTTTGTCTTTCAAAAGACCAAATCAAGGCTGAATTTGAGGTTTCCCTGGTGGAAAAAGAGCAGGTCAGTAGCACCTTTAAACACTTCCCTGTTTTTCAAGCAGCCGAGGGAGGTGAAGCCTGCAGAGAGCGGCGAGGGCGGCACGAGGAAGGCCCTGCAGAGGTGCTTCATTAACCCGATTAAGCAGGTGGATGGAGAGGGCCTCGCTGATAATTTACACCTTGCTAATGAAGCGTGTGACTCTTAATCTCCTCCAAACAAGATACACTCATGAAACTCTGGTGCAAGGAAAGGGGAAATTAATTAGGTGAAAAAACTATGAGATTATAGCAGAGGGATTCCTGCAAGGCAACTGTAACCCGGGTGGTTACTCATTTTAGCCTGTCTGAAATTAATGGCTGAGCTGTCAAGTAAACAAGTTGGGGCACTTTTTGGACTTTTGAGAAGTTCAAAAGCAGTGCCTCGTTTTGTATCTGGTTTTATAGTTCGTGTGTCTTGGAAATTCGCTCTGATGGAAATGGTTGCTCTGATTTCTTTAATATGTTCAACTTATTAATACAGTAATTATAGTAAAAGTATATAAAAAGATTCATTTATAGATTACCTATAATTTTAAGAAGTATCAATTTGCAAACTAATTCTTATTTCTAATGCAAGATGTGAAAGAATTTTATGTCCTCAAGAGAAACATTTTATTTCATATTTATTTCCTTTTCCAGCTATATTGAAATATGACTTACATATAGTGCTGTGTACCTTTAAGGTGTGCAATGGTGTTAATTTGATACACATATGTTTTGCAAGATGATTTACCACCGTAGGGTTAGTTAAAATCTGTACCATGTCACATAATTACCATTTCTCTTTTCATAGTTAGAGCAAGAACATTTAAGATATACTCTTTTAGCAACTTTCAAAGGTATAATACACTATTATTAACTACTAATGGGATTGGGCCTAAACGGGCAGTTGGACATCCCTCTCAGAATCCAGAACTGCTGACCCTCAACTGCTCGCCAGCCTGCCTTCCTGATTGCCCACAACCGCTTCTGCCTGTCAGCCTGTTTGCTCCTAACTGTCCTCCCCTGCAGGCCTTGTCACCCCTAACTGCCCTCCCCTGCAGGTCTGATCCACACACCCCCAACTACCCTTCCCTGCAGGTCCAGTCACCCCCACTTCCATCCTTTGCCAGCCTGATCATCTTCAACTGCCCTCTCTTGCAGGCCTGGTCCCTCCCAGATACCCTCCCCTGCTGGCCATCTTATGGTGGTCATCTTGTATCCACATGGAGACAGTCATCTTTGACCACATGGGGGCATCCATCTTGTGTTGGAATGATGGTCAATTTGCATATTATTTTTTATTAGATAGCATAGAGGCCTTGTGCACCGGTGGGGACCAGCTGGTTTGCCCTGAAGGGTGTCCAGAATCAGAGTGGGGGCTCCCTTGGAGTGTGGGGTGGCCTGGTTGAGGGGCCTGTAGTGGTTTGCAGGCTAACCACGTCCCCTGGCAACCCAAGTGGAGGCCTGGTATCTGGGATTTATTTATCTTCTATAATTGAAACTTTGTAGCCTTGAACGGAGGCCAAGGCAGATCAGGTAGGCAGAAAGCGTGGCTTCCTCCATTGTCAGGGAACCCAAGCCTGCTACTCTTTCCCTGGCCACAGCCATCTTGGTTGGGTTAATTTACATACTCACTCCTGATTGGCTGGTGGGCATGACTTGTGGGTGTAGTAGATGTATGGACAATTTGCATATTACTTTTTTATTAGGTAGGATAATCACTATGGTGCACATTAGATTTCTAGAACTTATGCATCTTACACTTGGAAGTTTGTACTCTTTGACCAACATCTCTCCAGTTCTCTTACCTAGTAACCACTATTCTGGCCTCTGTTTCAGAGAAGAAACATTTTTTAAAAATATATTTTTATTAATTTTTTTTACAGAGAGGAAGGAAGAGGAATAGAGAGTTAGAAACATCAATGGGAGAGAAACATCGACCAGCTGCCTCCTGCATGCCCTACTGGGGATGTGCCTGCAACCAAGGTATATGCCCCTGACTGGAATTGAACCTGGGACCTTTCAGTATACCGGATGATGCTCTATCCACTGAGCCAAACCAGTTTTGGCCAGAAAAGAAACATTTTAAATGATTAGTTAGAATTATTACATGAATGGTATTATCAACTTAAGTTCTAAATTCATTTATCTACTCAACTGTTCATCAGTCACACATTATTTCTCTGTCAGGTATTGAGCACTGGGCTAAGTCACAAGGACCCAAGGACAAAAGAGATAAAGTTCCTGGGTTCAAGGAACACATTGTTTAGAAGGGACACCAAACATCAAGCATTGCATGAGATGGAAGGAGTGCATGTAGTCAGGAGAATATGTTCATTGTTGCCTGGTGTTAGGGTGACATAAGAGGAGCTGTCTCTCAGCGTGGATGAGATTGGGAAGCTAATTTGAGGCAGAAGGTATTCAGAGGCATGAAGTTATGAAATGTCAGAAGATTTAGGGGAATGACAACTGCTTTGGTTTTGCTGAGGTGGGGGTCATGTATGCAAGCCTAAATTTTCTGAGCTCTTTTCCCTGGGCAGTGGAAATCCCATGGATCCTGGGAGTTTACAGTGTGAACATAAATGGCGGATTATAGGAAAGAATGGCTAGAAGCAGGGAGATAGGTGACTTCCGTCAGCTGCTCAAGTTGTGCTGAGCCGTGATAAGGGCAAGGGCAGCTCTAGGACTGTGTGGCTGTGGGGGTGATGGGATGGCAGCCAATTAGAAAGATTGAGGAGGTAGAAAGTAGGTGATCACTAAAACTGTGTGACACATAATAGAAGCTCAATAAGTAGCTGGTGAATGAATGAATGAATGAATGTGCTCTTTTGGTTTCTGTTCTATGGTTGCAATTTCTTCACCTAGACCTCTGAAAATAGCATATATTATAGAGAGCTAATGTACTAATTAGACTGAACAGCAGAATGACCTTCTGGATGAAGCTGGGGCTGTGAGGACTGGCTGAGACTGGAAGGGCCAAGCCCCTTGCATGAATTTCGTGCATCTGGCCTCTAGTTAATTATAGTTGTTTTGGAAATCTTTCCCTGTTGCCACCCCCTGTTCCTTCCTTGCCTCATCTGTTTCCTCTGAGTTCTATATTTTTATATAATGATCTATAACAGTGGTCAGCAAATTCACTAGTCAATAGGGCCAAATATCAATAGTACAATGATTGAAATTTCTTTTGAAAACCTATTTATTTATTTATTTATTTGTTTGTTTGTTTAATAAATCTTTATTGTTCAGATTATTACAATTGTTCCTCTTTTTCCCCTCCATACCTCCTCTCCACCCAGCTCCCATTCTTCCCTCTGGCCTTACCTCCCCCCATTGTCCTCATCTATAGGTGTATGATTTTTGTCCAGTCTCTCCCTGCACCCCTCCTCACCCCTTTCTTCCTGAGAATTGTCAGTCTCCCTTTCTATGCCCCTGATTCTATTATATTCACCAGTTTATTCTGTTCATCAGACTTTTTATTCTCTTGATTGTTAGATTCACTTGTTGATAGATATGTATTTGTTGTTCATAATTTTTATCTTTACCTTTTTCTTCTTCTTTCTCTTCTTAAAGAGTACCTTTCAGCATTTCATATAATACTGGTTTGGTGTTGATGAACTCCTTTAGTTTTTTCTTATCTGTGAAGCTCTTTATTTGATCTTCAATTCTGAATGATAGCTCTGCAGGGTAGAGTAATCTTGGTTGTAGGTTCTTGCTCTTCATCACTTTGAATATTTCTTGCCACTCCCTTCTGGCCTGCATAGTTTCTGTTGAGAAATCAGCTGACAACCCCTTGTAGGTAATTAACTGTTTTTCTCTTGCTGCTTTTAATATTCTCTCTTAGTCTTTTTTTAAAAAATTTTAAAATATATTTTATTGAGTTTTTACAGAGAGGAAGGGAGAGGGATAGAAAGTTAGAAACATTGATGAGAGAGAGAGATCGATCAGCTGCCTCTTGCACGCCCCTCTACTGGAGATGTGCCCACAAGCAAGGTACATGCCCCCAACCGGAATCGAACCTGGGACCTTTCAGTCTGCAGGCCGACACTCTATCCACTGAGCCAAACCGGTTTCGGCTCTCTTTGTCTTTTGCTCTTGGTATTTTAATTATGATGTGTCTTGGTGTGGTCCTCTTTGGATTCCTTTTGTTTGGGGTTCTGTGCACTTTCTGGATTTGTAAGTCTATTTCTTTCACCAGGTGGGGGAAGTTTTAAGTCATTATTTCTTCAAATAGGTTTTCAGTATCTTGCTCTCTCTCTCTTCTTCTGGCACCCTCATAATTCTGATGTTGGTAAGCTTGAAGTTGTCCCAGAAGCTCATTACACTATCTTCACATTTTTGAATTCTTTTTTCTTTTTCCTTTTCCAGTTGAGTGTTTTCTGCTTCTTTGTATTTCAAATCTTTGACTTGATTCTTGCATTTCTCTAGTCTGCTGTTAGGTCTCTGTATAATATTTTTTTATTTTAGTCAATGTATGCTTAATTTCTAGTTGGTCCTTTTTCATCTCCTCTTGGGTCTTGCTAAATTTATCGGCCTTTTCTAGGAAATTCTTGAAAAACCTTATAACTGTGGTTTTGAACTCTATATCCAGTTGTTTGTTTTCCTCCATTTCTTTCATTTGTGATCTGTTCCTTTGTGTTCGCATTTTCGCTGGTTCCCTGAATTGGTAGAGTAGCTTTGTGTGTTAGGTGTCCTATATGGCTCAGTAGCTCTGCCTTCCCAGTTACCTGAGGTGGACTCTCTTGGTGCACCCCTTTGTGGATTGTGTGTACAGCCTTGTAGTTAAGTCTTGATTGTTGTTGGTATCATTGGGGGGAATTGACGTCCAAGCCAACTGGCTGTGAGGATCAGTTGTGTCTATGATGGGAGAACTTCTGTGCTGGAGTCAGCCTTATGATATAAGACTTTCAAAATTGCAAAAATCTCTGTGCTGGGCTTGGATCGGGTGGAGTCTCAGGGCTGAGCAGAGAGCCTTGGCTTCCCCTCCACCTTGCCCTACGTGGCCTGTGGGCCTCAGTGTTCCTAGGTAATCGCTTCAGCCCTCTCCATGCACACTCGTGTGCCTACAGACCTCTGCCTTCCTGGCTCCCCTGAGTTTTTGTGCACTCCAGGGACCCATATGAGTCTGGGTCCCTAGGGTCTTACCCGAAACTGGGGTTCAGTGCAGTTGGAGCTGGATTTCAGTGCAGTTGGGAGGTTCTGTCTTCCTCTTGCTAGAGAAAGCCAGCAGCACAATCAGCAGTCAGTCCTCTGCGGGCCCTTGCATGCACCTCCAGACCTCTGCCTTTCATAGCTCCCCTAAGTTTCCGTGTGCACTTTCCTTTTCACCACAGTCCAGACTCCCCCATATGAGTCTCACCTGGAACTGGGGTTCAGTGCAGTCAGAAGTGGGGTTCAGTGCATTTGGGAGTTTCCATCTCCCTCCTGCTAGACTCTAGAAGCTAGAGGAAGCCAGCCAGGCACTCTACTGCCCATCCTCTCCACATGCATGTATCTGTGCCTCAGCTTTTTGCAGCTCCTCTGAGTCTCCGTGAGCCCCTCTCTTTCCTTCTAGTTGTAGAATTTCCACTCAGCCAGCTTTCTTGTGGTTCTGGTTTTATCTTTCAACCAATGAACCGAAAAGTGCCTCATCCAATCAGAGCTGCACAATCGAATCTACATTTGCATATACTATACTGACCAATCAGAATTGCTCTATAATGACCAATCTGAACTACATGATTTAGAATTGTCTAAATTTGAAATCTCATTTGCATAAAATTGGACCAAATGGGAACTTGCGGGGCGGGGGGTGGAGGGGGAGGCAACTTTCTCTATAAAAGTGGCCTCCCTTCTGTCTCAATGGAGCACTTTGCACTTCCACTGGAGGCTGAGGCTATGTGTGCAAACTGCTTTACCTGAAGAAGTCTCTCCTTTTCTGCATTTCTTTGGGAATTTCTGTTGACAAGGGAATGACTCTTAAACCTAAAGTACAAAGCCTCTGGGTTTTCTGTTTCCTTTATTTCTGAGTAATTTTTCTTAATTCCTTTCTTTTTCTCTGACACACTCTATCTCTGTGGCCCATGTGGTGAAATATGGCATACCTGCTATGATTTTTAGGCACCAGTGGAATTTAGCTTGCTGTCTCTCTGACTAAATTCCAAATCTGAGGAAGGAATCAACTGGCCTCTCGGGAGACAGGTGATCCTCCCCACCTAACTCCAATCAATAAAGATCCTGGTAGGATGTGGAGAGCAAGCCTTGTTACCATGATAATAGGTGGAGTCTCTAAAATTGAGGGGAACTGTCTCTAAAACTGAGGGGTCCATTGCAAGCCAGGGAGACACACCAAAAGGAGTCGACTACAACAGAGGGGAAAGCGTCAGTTCTTTACACTTCCCTTCCTCTAGCTTCTTTTGGGAGGACGGAGAGGGAGGACCTGGGAAGCCTGCACCGCTGCTCTGGAAAGTCACTGCAGCTGCTGTCAGACTGGACCTGGAGCTCGGGCCCCGCAGCAGGGGCTGGACTCTCCTGGGTCCTTTGCAGCCAGGCTGGGGCTCTGTCTTCTGCGAAGAGCAGCCAGTGCTCCTGCTGTCTCTTTCTGGGAGGACTCTGGGCTGTGCCCAGGGAGCCTGGGTCAGCTGCTCTTCCCAGGCTGCGGCAGAACCTCCCTCCATTTATCTTTTTTAACTTCCTTTGTTTAAACAGGGAAATATCGATCAAGATCCGCATAGAGAACCTATCAAGTAAATACGGCAGCACGTGCACACTGTGGACTATGTATCAAGTTCCTCTGCATATTACCTGCCAAGTAAGAAGTTTATACATTAGAGCCCTGTCTCCCAAGTGACAGCATTCATTTTTCTAATAAAATGTTTATTAAATAGGGCAAGAGAAAGCAAGCACATGTGCTACTTATGCTAATCAGCACTTGATAAGTAGAATGCAATTTTCTCTTTAATCAACCTAGGGCCCATCATGTTCAATTAGTAATGCACTGGTGACAGTCCACGCAGGGCTGGAAGGAGGCGATCAGCAAATGCTGCTAGGGATCTACAACCCACTGGTGTGACACCACCCAACACCATTCAAATGACCTGAGTTATGAGGGTCAGAACTTGCAGGCCTGTAATTCATGTCTAGTCCTTCCTATGGATATAGGAACCATATTGCATGTAGCATGAAATTCCTTTGGAATTGCAGTTCGTTTGAAATGAAGTTATAACTATAGTATTATATATTGACAGGCTTTATAACAAAAGCTGTGAATCACTGAAATAGAAAGTACTTTTCAAATGATACCTTATTTAAACATTGTATGGCTGCTAATAGCAAAATTAGAATTAAAATAAAAGGAAGGATGGCCTTAATTTTTATTCTAATACTAGAGGCACAGTGCATGAATTTGAGTATGGGTGGGGTCCAGCTAGAGGAAGGGGCCATGGGTCAAGGGGACAATTTGCATATTAGCTTTTTATTATATAGGATTTTTAGCCTTTAGAATGGTCCCTGATAAAAATATACTGAACTACACAGCATGGGTATGGTCTGCATATACAGTGAATGGTATTTAATCACTCCTTCAAACTTATATTACTGTCTGATGTTTTTCTTTGAAACTAGACCTGAAGAACAAACAAAAGTTTTCATCCCATTTTATTTTTTTAAATATTTTTTTTTACAGAGAGGAAAGGAGAGGGATAGAGAGAAACATCTATCAACTGCCTCCTGCATACCCCCTACTGGGTATGTGCCCACAACCAAGGTATATGCCCTTGACTGGAATTGAACCTGGGACCCTTAAGTTTGCAGGCTGACTCTCTAGCCATTGAAGAAATGTTTAATATTTGGAATCACTCCCTAGATAATGCTAAATTTAGGAGTAGGGATTGTCTATTCTTGAGAAAATTAGTTTCTAGATAAAGTCTAAAGTGACAATTTAATTTAATTTTTGCAATGTGCTTCTCTTTAGTGTTGGTGTTAGCATGTTTAAAAAATAATGTTCATTAAACTTTTCCACTAGAGGGATTTTAATTTATCCTCAGGTGCAGACAGTTGAGTTAATCTTATTCTTCAGTTCACATCACACCATCTTCACTCCAAACCTCATTCCCATTTGTCCATGGACACCTCCTCCAATGCAGACTCTGGTTTTCCTTGGATACATATTATCCTTGGGAGATATGCAATGTTTTTTTTGTGTATGTGCTATGTTAATATAAATAAATATAAATAAATTATGTGCCTTTATGGATCTCATTCCAGTTATAATTTTTCCTCCCACACTGTTTTTAAGATGTGTTTTGTTGCCCTATGTATTTGCTTTTGACCACTACATAATTGTACATACATCTACCTTGTTAAAAATCTTCATTTTAATGAAAATGTGCCATGAATATCCTTGCACATGATCATTTTAGGACTCGTGTGAGAATTTCTCTCAGCTATATACTGAAAATAGCATCAGATGATATTGTAGCATAATTATACCTAGGTCTACACTCCTACCAGCAATGTCTGAGCATTCATAATTCCCCAAATAGTCTCCAACACTTGTCATTATCTGACTTCTCAATTTTGAACCAATCTGATGGACATAAAAGTTATTTTATTGTTTTAATTTCCATATTTCCTGTGCAGATGATATTTTATTGAGTTGTACACTTGAAACCTGCATGCCACCCCAATAAATTCAATTAAGAATGTACATATCGAGAGAAACCAAGATGGTTGCATAGGTAAACGCCTGAACTTACTGCCTCACACAACCACTTCAAAACTACAACTACAAGATAAAATGGGTATCATCCAGAACCATGGGAAGGTTGGTTGAGTGGAAATTATACAACTAGAAGGAAAGAGAAAAGCACACTGAAACTCGGAGGAGGTGCAGAGATGCAGAAGTGAAGTGCAGAGGTATGAAGACTTGTACGCAGAATGGGCTGGCCACTGAGTATGCTGTTGTCTTTTTCAGTCAGGAGATACAAGCCCCCGACTGCTCTGAACTCCAGTTCCGGGAGAAACTCTGGGGATTCAGACTCATATTAGGAAAAAATGGACTGTCTGGCATCGGGCAGAACTCAAGGGTGGCTTTCTCTCAGAGGTGCTTAGAGCGATCATTGTTCCTGAACTTATGGGGCTGCAGGACACAGAGACACAGGATCTCTTCCAGGCAGGGCTGATGGTCAGCCATTGCTGTTTGCTTCACCCTGGTGATTTCCTGAGCCCCCGCCCCACCCAATTTATAACCCCATCCAAGCTGTGCATAGAGGCTTTTGCATATGAATGGCCTGGCCCTTTGAAATCTGAAACCTAACATACTGCAACTGGGTCAAAGAGCCCCAGAGCCTCCAAAAGAAGACCCAAGGTTCGACAGTAGCTTGCATTGCTTCACAGCTGGCCCTCATCTGGGCACCTCCAAACCCCAAACAAAGAGAAGGAATCTGCAGATATCTCTGTAGCTCCTACTGGATGGTCTCTCTCCTTATAGAGCCAAGAGCCAGTGTATCTAGTGGTCAGAAAGAGACCATCCAGACTACAACTCTTCCGATTCATAAGAGACACACTCAGGGGGCAGACTCAATGAGTGCTAAAGCGCCACTGAAGCAAGTCTTGCCTCTTTAGGTTGTCTCCAGTATAGAAATTCTCCCATCATAGACACAACTGATCCTCACAGCCAGTTGGCCTGGAGGCCATTTCCTGCCAGTGATACCAACAACAATCAAAGCTTAACTACAAGAAGACTGTGCACACAGCCCACAAAGGAGTGCACCAAGAGTGTCCACTTCAGGTAATTAGGGAGGCTGAGCCACTGGACCCTATAGAACACCTAGCACATAAAACCACGCTATCAACACGGGGAAGCAGCCAAAATGCAGAGACAAAAAAACAGGTCACAACTGAAAGAAATGGAGGAAAACAAACTACTTATATAGAGTTCAAAACCACAGTTATAAGGTTTTTCAAGAATTTTCTAGAAAAGGCCAATAAGTTTAGCGAGACCCTTGAGGATATGAAAAAGGCCCAACTCGAAATTAAGCATACACTGACCGAAATAAAAAATATTATACAGAGATCTAACAGCAAACTAGAGGAGGGCAAGTATCAAGATTTGAAATACAAAGAAGCAGAAAACACTCAACTGGAAAAGCAAAAAAAAAAAAAAAAAAAAAAAAAAAAAAAAAAAAAAAAAAAAAAAAAAAAAAAAAAAAAAAGAATCCAAAAATATGAAGATAGTGTAAGGACAACTATCAAGATTACCTCTGGGACAACCTCAAGATTACCAACATCTGAATTAGGGGGGTGCCAGAAGAAGAGAGAGAGCAAGATACTGAAAACCTATTTGAAGAAATAATGACTGAAAACTTCCCACATCTGGTAAAAGAAATAGACTTACAAGTCCAGGAAGCACACAGAACCCCAAATAAAAGGAATCCAAAGAGGACCACACCAAGACACATCATAATTAAAATGCCAAGGGCAAAAGACAAAGAGAGAATCTTAAAAGCAGCAAGAGAAAAACAGTTAGTTATCTACAAGGGAGCATCCATATGACTGTCAGCTGATTTCTCAACAGAAACTATGCAGGCCATAAGGGAGTGGTAAGAAATATTCAAAGTATGAATAGCAAGAATCTACAACCATGATTACTCTATCCAGCAGAGCTATCATTCAGAATTGAAGGTTAGAAAAAGAACTTCACAGATAAAAGGCTAAAGGAGTTAGTTCATCACTGCCAAACCAGTATTATATGAAATCCTGAAAGGTATTCTTTAAGAAGAGGAAGAAGAAGAAAAAGGTAAAGACAAAAATTATGAACAACTAAGTGACAACAAATACATATCTATCAACAAGTGAATCTAAAAATCAAGTGAATTAAAAGTTTGATGAACAGAATAAACTGGTGAATATAATAGGATCAGGGGCATAGAAAGAGAGTGGACTGACAATTCTCGGGGGAATAGGGTGTAGGGGGTGTGGGAAGAGACCGGACAAAAATTGTACACCTATGGATGAGGACATTTTTTTTGGGGGGGGGGTGGTAAGAGCAAAGGGGAGGGAACTGGGTGGAGGAGAACTATGAGGTGGGGGTGGGGGAGGAAAGAGGAACAACTGTAATTATCTGAACAATAAAGATTTATTAGAAAAAAAGAATTTACATATCTCTGATGATTAGTATTGCCTATTTTCTCATGTATTTGTTAACTCTATTTTCTCTACTGTGAACTTAATATTTATATCATTGGACCATATATGGTTCATGGTTTTTCATATTGATCTGCAGTTCTTTGTGTAATCTAGAAATTAATATCCTGTTGGTTCTATTCAGAACAAATAGTCTCTCCTTTCCTTATATGTCACCATTTTGTAACTTTGTCTGTGGTATCCTTTGTTAAATGATAACTTCATTTTTTTATCAAGTTTATCAATTTTTCCTCTTATAATTTATGCCTTAAAATTTTTAAAAACAAATCCTTTCTTACCCTAAGTTCACAAAGACATTCTCCAATATTTTTTTAAAATATTTTTTTATTGATTTTAGAGAGGAAGGAAGAGAGAGAGAGAGAAAGAGAAAGAGAGAAAGAAACATCCATGATGAGGGAGAATCATGGATCGGCTGCCTCCTGCAAGTCCCCCACTGGGAGTCAAGCCCACAGCACAACCTGGGCATGTGCCTTTGATCAGAACTGGACCTGGGATCTTTCAGTTTGCTGGCCAATGCTCTATCCACTGAGCCAAACTGGCTAGGGCTCCAATATTTTTCTTATGTTATCTTGCTAATTTTATCTTTCCCATTGATATCTCTAATTCTTTCTGAAGTTCATCATTTTAGGTGGGGATTGTTTTACCTTTTTTCATATAGTGAATCTGTTTTCCAATCATAGTACAAATGATTTATCTTTTCTTTATTGATTTTTGATGACACCTTCCTTATGCACAAAGTTCTTGGTATATAAAAGAAATATCATATAGCTATACTAATAAAAGGGTAATATGCTAATTAGACTAGATAAACTGGACAAAACCAAGGTGGTGGGGCCAAGGAGAGTGGTTAGGGTCAATCAGGCTGGCAGGGGAGAGTGGTTAGGGCAGGTCAGGCTGGCAGGGGAGAGAAGTTAGGGGCATCAGGCAGGCAGGCAGAGGTAGTTAGGAGTGATCAGGCAGGCAGGCAGGTGAATGGTAAAGAGCCAAGGTCCCAGATTGCAAGAGGGATGTCCAACTGCCGTTTAGGCCTGATAACTGGCAGTCAGACATCCCCCAAAGGGTACCAGATTGGAGAGGGTGCCGGCCGGGCTGAGGGACACCCCCTCCCATGGTGAATTACATGTTTATTTATTTTTATCCTCCCTATTTTGAATCATTGATGTATTCCTATATCTACAAAACCTTTTTTAAAACAAAAATTATTATTACCAAGACTTTAGGGCATGTCTGAATATCTAGTGGGGTGAATCAGGTACTTTCCTCTGCTTTTTAAAAAGCATCTCAGCCACTTCTGGTTCTTCATTCTCCTATATTCAAGTTAGAAGTTTGCCAATTTTTTCAATAAGTCCTTTTGAAATTTTTATTGGAATTTCAAGAAATGTATAGGTTGTAGTCAGCTCCTCTCTACAACTGGGCCTTAAGGCTATTCTGACATTACTTGCAGACAGCACCGGGCGCTGATCGTTCAAGGCCCTGGATGGTGATGGTTTGTGCACAGGGCCCCCCTGGGGCCTGTTGGGGAGAAAAGTGCACAGCAAGAAGCAGCGTGTATCTGTCTGAGACAGCTAATCCTGTGCGCCTTCCCTTCCTTCCATCCCCTGTGTTTATTAGTGGTTTTTAACCCTGCACCCATCAGTCCCCCTCTCACATCAGTTTAAGGCTGGTTTTATCTCAAGTTGTTGGCCATCTTGTTAGGAACCATCTACCTTTCATTACAGTTTTTCAAATACTGTATGTTTTTCTGTCCTCAAAACAAACAAACACATCTCTTTATAGATTTTACAGTAGTTTCCTGTATGGTACCTCTGTGAAATAGGTAAGGCAGGGATGATCAGCCTGGGCTTCAGAAAAGTATGATTTTCCTCAAATTGCCCTGTCAGAGTAAGCTAAGATGGACTGAGAACTCCAACTCCTCCTCCTGTTCAGCAGAGCGCTCTGTGTAGGCGAGGTGGAAGACAGAGGCCCTGCGTGGGCAGCTGACTAATCTTGCTGCCTTCCAGTACGCATCCTGTCCTTGGAGTCACCTGCAGTCTGGGTCTTGGATTCCTCAGGCCTGGAATAAGCTAGATGTTCCCCCAAACCCTTGCCAATTTCCAAGTAATGAGCTTCTGAATACTCAGGGGAGCTTCTGATGGGTGGGAAGGTCAGCCTTTCAGTTGTTTTTGTTCTTTTTCTGCTGAAAGTGCTAATGATAAGTGAAATGGCCCCAAGGCCAACAGCCTGGAGGGTAGCTGTGGAGCTGTCCAATGAACAGGCTGCAAATGCAGCTCTGGATAAACTCAGTGGGTTCTATTGTGATGATTGCTGTTTAACAACTGAAGGGGGGCAGTGTTCCTGAAAATTAAGCACTGCTCTTGAGGAAAGGGTCTCAGAATTGTGGAGGAAGTTCAGAAAACAAAACAAAACCCAGTGGACGGATCTGCTGTCACTGGCTCCAGAGCTGAAGAGGGGACAGAAAGGGACAGAGGTCCCTACCTAGTAAACAAAGACAAAACCATGCCTTTATACAGAAGAGTATTTCCCTCACGGAAAAACAAACAACAAATGTTCCTAGATCTCAGAAAGAATGAGCAGAGCTTGGAAAAGACCTGGAAGGATCAATGAATGAAGTATGAAGAGTCAAGGTACTGGAGGCTGTCAAGGGCTGAGGAATGGCAAAATTGATTGCTGAGTACTGTCTCCATGTAAGTAGGCTAAGAAAAACAAAGATGCTTTCTTCTGTGATGTTGGAGTCAAGTGTAATAGGGATGTCAGCACATCCCTGTTTGTGATGCTGCCTTGAGTTCCCTTTCTTGGAGCCCACTTTCCAATGACATATAACACTACTCCTTACCTAACTGTGTATCTACAGTCAATCCTTTCGTCCACCCTGACAATAGGATCCAATCACATAAAAAGCTGGGCTGATTTTTTTGGCCTTGCTTGTCTCTTTTTCAGCAATTAGTTGCAGGACAGTATCTCATGCTAGTATTTAAGTTAAAATCTCTTGAATAGCTTAGCAGGTTTATCAAGAAGACATTGAAAAACAAATTCTATCATGAGAGAATCCAGGTGTTATCTACAAAGAACTAGAATTCTGTTGAAGAGAGGCCATTATAAAGAGAGGCTATTCATCTCCATGTTAGTGAAGTTCCTAACTCAGAGACTGACCTGCATCTGAAGAGGACTCAGTATACAGGAAGAGAACACTGGCTACAGCTCTGAATTTCTTAGATGGTTACGACTTTTAAACTGTATTATAAATTGCAAAACAGGAGTTGGATATCTGAAGAGCTCAGACTGCACAACCTAGTTCCTATATTCCACATTATTTCTAAGTATTTGGGAATAGTTAACCTTTGAGAATTTCCAAAGTAAGACCTTACACTCTTACTTACAACGTGATTGAAAAGATTCTACAAGTAGAGGATTTAGAAAGTAAAAAGGCTTGGGTTTCTGTAATTATACAAGACCACCCTATAGTCAGACCCCTGCCTGCTTCTGTTGTCTCTTCTAGAACCAGGCACCCTTCGCTCCTAGCATCTGAGTCACCGGCTTTTTTTCAACCTACCTCAGGACCTTTGCCCATGCTGTGCCCTCTACTTTCCATCCATGGTCTCACCCAGATCATTCCTGCTCCTCAAGATTTCAGGCCAAATGTCACTTCCTCGGGGAAGCTTTCCCCACTCGGTGAATGATCTGGCCTCTTTTTCTTCTGCACCCCTCCCTCTGGAGGCAAGAATCCCGTGTTTTTGTATGCCGTCCTACTGTCCACCCCAGTGCAGTGCTCAGGGAATACATGAACAAATGCTGAAGATACAATCAGCCTGCTTCAGGAAGACACTTTCGATTTTGAAAAATAGGATGGAAAAGAGTCTCAAGAACTCCATCTCCAATTTTTAGAAGCAGAAGATGAGCAGGTAGAAGAAGACATTGCCAAAACAATAGCGTGAGTTGAGCATCTTGTTATATGAGCAAGTCTGCATGAGGGATTGTGACCAAGATATCCATCATTAGGTTGCAAACTGCAGGGCACCCAGGCAGGTGTGTGGTCAAGTTACACTGTGGCTGCTCTGTTCATCCTGGACATGAGCAGCCCGCGTGCCTGCAGGCTTTCATTTGTGAAGCTCTGGAGCCGCTGGCCAATGGAACCACAGCTCCTCGGCCCATTATTCAGACAATGGAGTTTTGTCGTTGTTTTGTTTATTTGTCTAACAACTGCTGAGTCACTGCAGAGGCGGAGGTGTGCAGCTTTCCCTGGTTCTACCGAGAGGAAGTAGTTAGCATTTAGCAATGGCATTTCTTGCACGGCAATGTTTTGCTGAGAAGCCCTAAGGATGGAGGCTGTTTTATCACGAATATTCCGATTTCAAATGGGTGTCTGTCAGCTCCAGTTCCTCTCTAAACTTGAAAGGCCTATTTTCTCTTCTTGCCAACTCCTCGGCATGGCTTATCAGGGAGAAAGGATTGCTGTTGCTGTCTAGTGCCCTTAATTAATCCCGGAGACAGTGAGGATTTAGGACCACTGGTTGTGGATGACTCCAAATTAAAAAGTCACTGTTAGCATGTGAAACAGACACCATATGCTATAAACAAACCCTCTGCACAGTGAAGACCGTCAAGGTAGCTTATCTATCAACACAGGTTGCACTTTGTGATGGGTCTCGTGTTAAAACCCCTCCTCTCATTTCAAAGATGCTATGGACCCACAAACATGGGAAACCACCATGTTTCCCCTTCGGTGGGTCCCCGGAAAGAGTGTGTGAATTTAAACATGAATGCAGTGCAAACCTCAAATTACTAGTTATGAAAGTTGTCTTTCTCTTTACTGTCAATGTGGCGAGTCCAAACAAAGGCAGACACCGGTCCGATTGGTTAGTGTAATCCAATTGCCCGGCTGAGCTTCTTTTCTTGTTCCTGCCATGACTAATTTGTGGTTTTGCAAAGTGTTTCTGAATGTCAGACACATCAATTATGAGAAATGGGCAGGATGCATGAGGAGAACTGTGCAGGGGAGGGGCACACACACGTGTTTACAAGGAACTGAAGTCCTGATTGTAGGCAGAGGGCTTTCTGTGTTTGCAAGAGCAGCCCTCTTATTTAAGAAGGCGGCCGGATTGTTTCCCAATTAAAGAACAAACTATCTGTCCAGTGCCAATTGGAATCATGGGCGACACAGTTAGCAGCCCCATTTCTGCTCACTAATTGGTCCTCCTTTTCTTCAGCCGATCTCTGAGATAAACACAACCATGGCACCTTCAACTCTGTAGACAGTGGCCCTTTAAGGGAAGGCCAGGGTAGGTGTTCACAGATTCTCAAAAGGTGTTTGTTTTCCATAGCTGGAGTGGTGTTTCCCCCCCACAGAAACTCTGTTATCCATCCTTTTGTTGTCATGGCTGAAGCCTGTTTTTTTCTGCAAAAAACAACAATAGGCCTGAAGATTAGGGTTGCATTTTATGGGCCTAGCAGCCCAGCAGGGCCTCATATTTGTATCAATCCTACGAATTCCTGGCATCGGGCCTCTTTACTCCTAGTAATTAATCTTTTTCATAAATGCTGTCATGTTTAGCGCCGCGTTATTAAGTTCCTGATCTCTACATTCTCTATGTGCCACTGTGTTGCCTCACCAGTGTCCGAAATGAAAATAGAAAAAGCAGTTATTAACAACGCAAGCAGATAGATGGGTCTTTCCTGTTAAGACTTTCATTTCTTATTCGGGGCTGTGGAGTAGTCTGGACTCAAGAGCCATCCTTTTCATCTCTATGAAGACTGGCTCTCACCTGCCAGCTCTGGGCCCGGCTCGCTTTGGTTCCAGGTTCTCCTTGTCTGTGCGGGTGCTTGGCTGGTGTGAGAGGCTTTAAGAAGGATGCTGGCTTCTTTCTCTTTCTCCTTTGTCAAAGAGAGGGAGCTACACAAGGAAGACCTGTTCCCTGTCACTGCACCGGCCTTTCCAATGCAGGCCATGGGGCTGAATCCTGTCCCTTTTGCCTCTTTGGGGATTGCAATTGCATTGGTGTGTGGTGGTGTGAGCAGTCCCCCCCCCCCCCACTGACCTAATTGCAGTAGGGGAGGTAAAATATTTTCATTACCCTCTCCCCCAGCATATAGAAATCTTCAAAGGGATCCCAGGAAGGAGGTTAGCCTCTTCACCCTCATTTCCCTACTACTACCTCAGGTTGGCTGTGCATCACAAAATGAGCCTTTAGTTGCCAAACATAGTGGCGCTAGGATTGCTGTCGATTTAGCTTTAAAAAATAATTTCATATTGTAAACCCAGCGATTATTTCATGCTGTTTAAACTATTTTTGTAGTCTTTGATCATGTATAAGTAGACTCGAGTTAACTGCTGATAGAATGATGATATTGTTCTCTGTGTTTCTTTTCCTCTCCCTCCCAAACCCCCCTCTGTCTTTAAGGACTCTGTGCTGAAGAGCTGGCATCCAGAAACTTCCATTACTGCATTACAACGTGCCTTTGTTTTTTAATTGCTTCAGCATTACCTATTTGCATGACAAGGAACAAAATTCAGTCAGAAAAAGCTGCTGTGTGTATGGTATGCATAATATATGTTTACTGAATTTTATAAATTACTGATTATTTAAAAATTTGAAAGACCCTAGATTTGCAGAGAATGCCAAAAAGAAGAGAGGCGCTAGTCATTGCTGATTATTGTTATTTTAACTCGGGCTGGTTTCTTCTCTCCTTCCTCCCCCTCCATTTTCCTTAGGAGCTCCTTTCTACCAGCCACCTCTCTCTGCACTGGTTTCCCAAGGGGAAGATCCACACCTCCATGAGTGGGGGCTGAGAATGAATAACAGCATCAAATAAATTCAAGGGCCTTTCTAACTATATGTCAAGATTAAGTAATTAAGGATTGGAAAGCACTTGGAAAAATAAAGAGCCAGGAAAGTGCTAAGTTACAAGGAGTAATAATAGTAATAAAAGAGTGAGCTGCTAAATTGTTCTTCCTTCTTTTTCTCTAAGGATTTTCATCATTTCAGATTTGGCTTCTGTGTACAAATCTTTTTTTGTTTTTTTTCTAATGAAGAATTGGGGCTGGAAATAAGAATAATAAGGAGGTTCTTTTTTAAAAAAGGTTTGTTTAGTGACAGGGAAATCATCTCCTACCCATCTCCCCGCAGCAAAGATCTCAGCTTCACGGTCATGGGTGGGATGCAGAGGAACATGGACACAGAACTCCCTCCAGAGGACAACCATGTGCCAATCATGGCCACTCCATCAACCCAATGATGGACCTAACGATTTATTTGGCATTTTATAACTTGTGTTATTTTTTAAAGAACTTGGGACCACCTGCAGTGATTGTTACTACTTCCCACTCTGCTTAGGACTCCCTTGGGCAACTTTTACAACAATCTGACTAACTTGGACTTCTGGATGCCCTCTCTGTTTGGTCCTATTTATTTAAAAATGTGTGTATGTATTTTTTAATAGGACATCCATAATAGTTACTTTCAGTGTTTATTTTCCACTTTCTTCAACCTTTGGCAGGAAAGTATCTTTGGCTGCACATCCGTATCCCTGTCTGTCTGGAGAGCTCAAAGCCTCACACAGGCTGGGACTATGATCTCTGTGGTTTTTGTGCCCACAGACATGCAGACCACACCTTTGATGTGGATGAACCAGGAATACATTTCGAATACTTGGACGTGGCACTGGCCGATTTTCAGCCTTTTGGATATGCCAAATAAAGGCTTAGTAATATTGATTGAGCATTGTCATTTGCTTCTCACTTTCTTTCAAACAAGAGCTCTAGCCACCTTACAATACATGTAGGAAGTCAGAGATTTTGTTTTCTACACCTTTCTGTACTCTACCACCACACCACATGTATGACCAACATGAAACCTGTTTCCCAGCCTTTCTGTGATTGGGATTCAACAGAAAGTTTATTAAACAGCAGTAACAACCAAACAATCAAAATATTGCTTATTATTTCATTTTGTTTTTAAACAATGGCCCCAGAAAGCTCTTGACTGAGGCATGTAATTATATGAGCGTATACTCAATAGAATCTGACCTCCAGGGAAGCTACATATCACATAGAAATCAAAGAGGAAATGTTGAAAGATTTTTATTTTGGAAAACATGAGGTAAATTTATTACTACTTCATGAAAATTTGAAATTCTCCAATTAATCTTAAATCCAAAACATCGCCAGCATTGGTGGGTAAGATTTCACTCTTAGGAAAACACAATTCTTTCGGGTGTTTAGAGGTGGTCTCAGAGCGCCCAGTCAGGCGTTGAGACCCACCTGACACACTGGTTTGGCCCTTTGTTTACTCATAAGCACAGTTACATGGATTCTGAGCTTTCATTCACATTTAGTAACATGGGAGACACAGGCAATTTAAGGCAGAGCATCAGGCTCAGAGGTGGGACAGAAATTTAAAATGAGGTGAGGACATTTTGAGTCTATAAGGAAAGTCTAAAAAGCAAAGTAAGAAGTTTTTTGTTTAAATCTAAATTCCACTGATGATTTATTTTATGCATGTGGTATTAGTCAAATTGATTATTTCTTTGAGTTCTTTCTGGCATTAGTCAGTCATAGTGTTCAAAGAGGGACTGTGAGGATTAACAATAATTACTTACAGGAAGTTTTGAAGAAAATAATTTTGATATAATTTTCTAATAATTTAAAATGGTCTTTTAAAAATCCTTCACGAGTTATTTTGTATGTTAAATGTAGATGAGCTAGGCAGTAATTATATACAGAACAAATTCCCCAGGATCCAGAACTGAGGAGCTACGTACGACTCTTGATTAGATTTCACAAAGTGTAAACAGATCTGGACATTTGAAAGACACATTTTTATTGTACTTGAGTCGATTTCCTGAGAAGAAAGTTAACTTTTTTTGAGACTGCTATAAAACTGTTTAAGATAAGTAACTATAGTTTTTGTCTATACTAACAGCAAATGTTAATGTGAAACAGAGTCACCGCTAATCCTTTTGAAATGGGTTGGGTCCAGGGAAGAAAGGAAAAACAATTTAAAACTGGGACTTTAACTTCCCAAACTATGGAATAAACATTCAGATACACGGATGAACAAACATTTGTAGTTTATAGCAGAGGACACAGACATTTAAAACAAAAGAAGTTACCCTCAAATTAGAGTTTTCAAGTATAGGCATTTATGTTTTTTACACCAACACATATAAAATATGTCAGTGATAAGCTCAGCAGATTAGAGATGGAAGGAGCAAGACAGTTAATGATTTCTTCCAGGCCCAGCACACTTCCTTCTTCCCTTTGTGTTGACCTCCCTCACCCTCCTTTAAATACTCAGACCCTTCATTTTAATTAGGCCAGTTGGTAACATCCTTAAACTTTGCCATTTTTGCTTGTGGGAACCTGAGCACCTTCCTTTGCTTTAGAGGCCTTTCCAATTCCTCTTTTGCCCAAGAGGATGGCTCTTCCCTGCTTGGACCATCTCCTGGGTGCCTTCGGAAAGTGCTTACGGGCACCCTGAATTGAGGGCATCGTGGCAGTCGGGGAGGGGTCCCGAACAGATTGTGTAACTGTTGCACAACCAATGTGTACACGTGTGTCACTAATTTAATTTGAATTTTACTGTATGCGTTTGTATAAGATCCTGCAGCTGTCATGTGCTCATCATCTGTCACTGAACTATCACTAAGCCATGCTGGGCTAAGACAGGATTATAAACGATGAACTGCCATGTGCTCTAAATCTTCTTATTTGCCTAGCCTGGAAGGTATGCCCTGTAAAATGTGATTGGCAGTGTGCTAGATGCTGGCCATTGACTTCTGAAGGCCTTTTCTATTGGTTCTTTGCACGGCTCTCAGGGGCCGTCTTGATCATCACCTGCTGATTCCTGCACGTGCCTGACCTCCAACCTCCAGCTCTCCTCTTTCTCCCACTTGTTTGGTTACCAGCTCAGAGGCTGCAAAACAGGCCCCGTCGTTCTGGTGGCACGTGCACTATATAGGGCATATGGCTGACTGGGTGTATGCAGACGGGGCTAACCGAAGCCAAGCAGCCCCGGCACTGTTATTACAGCAGATGGGGGAAGCGTGGCATTCAATATTTAGACAGATGCCACCTCCTTATCCCACCTGTCTGGAAGTTGGACATTGTACAGAACGAACTGTCTGCCTAATGATGAAGGAAACAAAGGGCACATTTATGAAGCACAGCCGAGCAGTGTATTTACTGAGCATGCACAGTGTAATTGTTGACCATAACAATAAACACAAAGTGCTGCTGGCCGGGGCAGCTGATGCCATTCCAGCCGAGCAGGAACAGCTACTTTTTACTCGCAGTTTGGGTGTCTAATTTTGAGGACTGTGGGCAAAGAGTAGGACTCTAACGTTGGTGATGAATGCCTAACATCACCCGATTTTCTCAATGAGAGTCCACATTCCTTTCTTGCGCAAGTCCTAAACAACAGTCATTTCCTCTCTGTGTTCTTGCAAATTCTGTCTTTCATTTTCTTGCCTATGAATGGTTTCTCACCCAGCAGAAAACAAAAATAATTATCTCTATCACTGCTACTATTTCGGTGTTTAGCTTCAAAGTGAATATCTTTTTCTTTTAAATTCAAAATACTGATGTTGCTGACCCACTAGCAACTTAGAGATTTGATTAGAAATGAAAAATGATGGTGTATAATTTTTGAGGGTGTAGGTTTTTCTTGGTAGGTCACTAAGGATAATCTTTTACACATTTTAATTTGTAAATCATTTTTATCCCTTTCTTGCTGATTAATTTTTTTGTCACTACTAGTCTATATTTATGTGGAAGGCCACTTCACATTTTATCAGTAATTTGTAAGTGGGAATAAATATGTACAGTTTATGAATTTCCTATAGACTTCTCACAAGAGTACTAGTCAAACTTGCTGTTAAGAAGCAAAATAATCCTTATTTTAATGCATCTAATATTTATTTGTTATTTTAACCATAGGCACAAGGTGGAAGGCTTCTTCTACAGGAAAATAGTTCATAGAGTTCTCGAAGCCGAAAGGTTGCAGGCAATCATTTAAAAACAGTAACAAGTGATTACACTTTTCCAGAAGCATAGCGCATCATTTCTGTTTTAGAATCGGCCTGTGTGATTAGACAGAACCCTATTGTAAAAGATTCTCTCGTACCTATTATCAGGAACATCGCTGGATTATTATTTTTAGGAGAAGCCACTGATTAACAGTTGAATAAATAACTGAGAAGCACTTGAAGAATGTCTTCTTTTTTTATTTCATCCAGATCTAATTTTGGGGGGAAGCATTCGATTTTGGTTCATTTTTCTTCAGTGATTATTTCACATTAAAACCCATCTGACGAAAGGCATATGGAAGGGAAGGGAGGTCATTTCTAATTGAACAACCTAGGACTCGTGAGGTTAATTACAGATATTAATGCTGCGGTTCTTCAGCTTCTCGCCCTCAAGAAGCTTCTAGCTTCCAAATGACCTGGCTCCAACAAAAAGACTCTCTTTAGCCCATTAACTAATTGATAAAAATGTGAGTGTTTAGAATGAGTCTAATTAAATCACCGAGCTTACAATTACTAGTCCATTTGGTAGCTGTTGGGAGATGGGTAACCTCAGCTGGCATTGTGGGGGAATAAAAGATAAAAATAAAAGGGAGCTTAACCAAGATCATTTTGAAAGCTGTTCATTTGAAGACAAAGTATACATTTGCCTGAAACGTCTACATTTGCTCCTTCAAATGCATTCCCTTTCTAGGGTAGCACAATCTCTGAAAAAGAAAATAATGTCTTTCTTTTCTTCTTCAAGAGCAGGCATGCTCCACTTTGTCTAATAAAGTTACATGAGTGGCTGGGGAATTTTTCCTGCATTAGCATTAAGCTAAATTCCTTTAGAGCTAGGAATACTGAAGTTTGTCCATTGAGTTTTTAAGGGCCGACAAATGTCTCGAATAATAGACAGTTAAAAACCCAAAGAGGGCTCTGGGACATCTTACTCTCCCTGAGTCTGTTTCTAACTTGCTGTCGCTGCCACAGATCCACGGCATATCCCGAAGCCAGCCAGGGCCCTGGGTAGAGATGAGGACCACTGATCCAGCAGAGCATGTACAATGGACCAGTCCCGACCTGACTTTTGTTCCCAGTTGGAGACTTTCACAGGCTCCCTAAGCGGGGATAACACAAGGATACTTTGGTATTTCCCACTGAAGTTCTAAAAGCAATCCATTCATTCATCAGGGAATTTCAGAGGGGGAAACATAAATTCTAAAGACCCGATGAATATTTTCTCCATTTATTAAAATATATTATCGACAGCCACAAGGCTAACATATCCTGATGTATCAGCTAATATAGGCTGACATCAGATTCTACTGAGACAGGTAATGTAATGGAAGGGAGAAAAATTGGATGACAGTCCTCTGGTTTCTATAGTGTCTTTGTATGAGTTGGCCATAAAAATAACATTGCAGCTTCTTGAACAAGGATGGGTGCTCCTGTACTTCCTCAGGCATGGTGTCTTTGGGAATGGCTCTGAGAGACTGTTAACTTGTTACTGTTGGAAGCATTCAGATAGTGACTAAGCAACAGTTCTTTTCAAGTATTTGAGATGTCAAATGGATGATTATGCACATTCATTGCCAGAGATTAATATTGATAAACATTGGGCCCATCCACCCACTCCCCATTAATATAAACTCAAGCAAAAAGTGTTAAAAGCATACTCCACTTTTTAATCATTTACTGCTTGTCTCCAAGAGGAGGTATTTCCTTTCTGATTATCCTGTCATTCAACTCATGCTAATTAATGAGTGTAACAGAACTTTAGCAGACAGTTTGGTTGCAGGTGTATTCAGACCAAGGGAGATTTAATTACTTGCTAATTGCCTGGTGTCCAAGGTAACGTAATATTATAGTTGCAAATGCTACGGTATTAATCCATCTTAAAGTAGTGAAGCGTGGCTCAGTCTCTATATTCATAGACTCCTGGAGGACACAGTTGGCATTGCTACAAGTGCATTGAGGCTGAGTGATCGTGTCTTTGTATTTGCGACTGCATACCTAGTGTCTCGCATAGGGTAGGACACATGGGCACTCAGTAAATATTTATTAAGTGAATGTGAATGACAGGAAGGAATTATCTGAGCACAGAAAAGAAAGCTGTAACTTAGGACATTCAAAGTAAAAATGCAGGTAAAAGAAAGCAAGCTAACATTTTCTGAGTACTTTCTGTAAGCCAAGTACTATTATTTACCTAAATGATCTCATTTCAGCTTTTCAGCATGGTAACATAGTAGTTAAGATTATGAACTTTAATTTTTGTTTAGTTTTTAAAAATAATTCTTTATTGTTGAAAGTATTACATATGTCCCGGCCTTCCCCTCCTCCCCCCACATTGACCCCTCCAGGCCTTCATCACTCTATTGTCTGTGTCCATGGATTATGCATATATAAGTCTATGAACTTTGAATGAGAAAGCTGTGGGTTCGAATCATAATTCTACCTCTTCTTAGCTCTAAGTCCATGGTTGGTTCATCTAAAAGCCTCAGTTTTCTCATCTATAAAATGTGGGGTGTGGAAATAATGCTTACCTCAAGGAAGAATTGTAAGAGTTGAACATACAAAATTACAAGCATATGATAGTCAATAAATCAGTTACTACTTTTTTTTTATATAACAGTATATGAGGTAGGCATTATTGTTTCCAGTTTACAGAATGGATACTGGAGACTCACAGAGGTTAAATAATTTGCCCAAATTCACAGAGCTGGCAAGGGACAAACAGCAACCTGGCTCCAAATCCTGTGCTTTTTTCATTACACCAGACTACTCAAAGGTATTGGCGAGCTACATACAGGTGGCTTGATGACACTGATTCTGCAGTGACTCAGCCCTGACAACCAGCCCAGAAAAGTAAGCTGAGTAGTTTTGGAAGCTACCCTAAATTTTGGAGCACAGCATATAGCATGGCTGTGACGAATACCTGTGTCGTGGATTGTGGTTTGCCAACATTGAAATACTTCCTGCTGCTTCATTCTGATCCTCGGGTTGACATGTGAAGAAAGGGTAATGAAACCATCAGGAAAGTGCTGCAGTGTTACCTAAAGTCAAGTACCAAAAATCAGATCAACAAAAGGAAAGAAGTAAGGGCACACTGAATTACAAATCAAACTTCACAGCCTCCCATAACCATGTGTGGGAGAATGCACCTTCTAAGAGGCTGGCTTTTCATTCATCTTAAGCATTGGAGTGACTTCTTTAGCCAAAAGTATTTTGGGCCCGAATTCAGGTCAGTCTGAAATTGCCTTTTGCAGAAGAAGAAAGTGCTTCCTTGGGAATCTGATTGGCTCTAATCTTCTGATGCTATCTTTGATTCAGAAGGCCTGGTTCCTTTAACCTGTGGTGATGAATGTTTGGGAGTGAAGAAACCTGAATTTTTGACATGCCATTTCTGATGCTGGCTTCATGAACCAAAATTGACCACATTCATTCTTCTTTTCAGAGTTAACTCTGTAAGCAGGTCAATTTAGTGATCTTTTCCATGTCTCTGGCTGAGGCTCACAGGTTCCACGCCTCTGTGCGAGTCACTTAGATCTGTTCCCTGCCAAGCATCCTACATTTGGCTATAAGCAGGACATCGTCAGGCCTTGTAAATGGTTCTGGGTGACACCATCCTACTAGGATGTCATCATAAAGATGGTCCATCAGATATGGCAGTCTCTTTTCCCTACTACCCCCATAGTGCTTTCTCCTCCCTCCTCAGGTTTCTCCTGTCTTTTCCTTCCTTGCAAAACCTGATGCCAGTCACTAGCATTAATAGCCAATGCTTTCTTTTCCACAGGGATCTCCGCCTTAGAAGCTGTGAGGCAGAAAAAGTCAGCTGCTCAGCAAGAATCTGGTTCCTTTTCTTTCTGGTACTGAGTTAGTCTATATTCTTCAAATTCCCTTGCAGTTATGTGTGACCCTGTGAATGTCCCAGAGTGACATCCATGCTCTTCCATGCTTTTCCCACTTTCTGGCTGACTAGGATGGGGAATGACCAAGGTAACTTTGGAAGTCATGTGTTAAAGATGGCAGAACCTCTGTCAGCCTGGGTCCCTGACTGGCCTGACATTTCAGAGCAATTAAATTGATGCTGTTCCCCCAGAGCCTGCTCATTTGTGAGATGGGCTTTATTTGTGGTAGTTCCTGTCCTGAGGAACCTCTCAAATGGGAAGCTGAGCTGCTGACTAGAGGAGATTGCTGTCCCTGGTGCAGGGAATGATGTGGGGCCGTTAGAGGAAAGTCATTAAGCATTTGAATTTTTATGCCTTCAGTGTTTTTATCATCTCGGTAGTCACCTTTTACTCTGTGCTCAAGCCACAGATGAAGTCTGTTCATACAGGTTAGGGGAGAAATATTTCTCACCAAGGCTCATAAATCTGTTCCTTCCTAACCTGCTGTCACCAATTAACCATTTGGGGAGGGAGGTCTTCATTTTAATTTTTTCAGAATCAATAGGATGCTCATTTTACCAGTTCATCACTGAGAGATTTATGTAAGTCCACAAATTGCCTTGGAGGACAATGAGCCAATGGATCTTGTCTTGGGAAAATGTCACATGGACATCTCCTGTCTGTGAAGGTGGGTGTTTTAAGATTAGTAAACCCATTCTTACATTAGCTACTGTAAATTTCAGGATTTGCACTTCACATATTTCCTTTCTTGGTCTTATGCAAACTCCTTTTTCAAACTCTGGAATGAGAAAGAAACTCAAATTTTATGGGACTCAGATTTCTCATCACACTCTCTGACAGAGGTTAGAGGATTTCCATCTTTATCCAAGGCAGGAGGAGAGCATCCGTCTGAGAGAAACAAAAAGCCAAACGCAGCTGTTGGATCAGAATCTGAAAGTCGAACAAATGCCTGAGACTTGAGTAAATCCCCACCAATAAGTACATTCTCTACCTCAACAAAGTTGAGAAATATAATCTAAAACCAGAAGGGAGGCATCAGGCAACTGGGAAGTATATGAAGATCAGCCCAATCCCCCAGCCATCCGTCTGTGGGCCAAAGTGCACCATATGCACTGTACATTGATTATGATAGTAAAGGGATTACAATTCATCATGGGCATTTTGTATATTACTCAAATCCAACAGATGGGAAATTGGCAGGTCCTGTCAAATAGAAAATTCAACACTAACTCAAGTGGGCTGATAAAACAATCATAAATCATTTTATGTTGAATATCCTCCAACCACAAAGCTCAATAATTAAATCAGACACCTCTCAGTTCTCATTCAATGGTCATTCCATGGTGTGTGAAGTCTGTGGGATGTTTTGCTCCTAAAGTTTGGAGGATATGACTTTACATAGGCTGAGGCTTTTGACATTGTACAGGATTAAAGAAACCTATTGAAGTCTTTCCCAAAGAACATTTAATCATATAACAACTTAAAAGGACAAGTATTTTTCAAAGTGGTGTGGTCTTGGAGAAATAATGTGCAAGAGCTCAATTTATGTAGCATAGATAGATTAGATCATTCAACAAGGACCTACCCATAGAAAAGCATTAAGTAGATGAATGGAAGATCACAATGTCTATACATTAGGTTGGAAGCTTTCCAAAAGGGGATGCCAATATCTGACCCTCAGCCATTTGTTGCTGAGTAATGAGGAGAAGACTGAATGTAAATAGGCAGCTTCTACTAAAAGGTGAATATGGCAGACAAGTGGCAAGTTTCTTCCGAGCAAGGCAATGCCTGGGATAGTGGGCAGGATGGTATAAGGGTGGTGATCAAGTACCTCAAGATCTGGTGGTGGGATCCCCAAAGTGTGTATTTATAGACCAGATCATATAATATGTGGTATAGGTCTGAAATGGTTCTTCCACTTTGCTTCATGAGCACCACTAGTTTGTCCATGAACTCCAGGGGGGTTTCTGTGGGAACAAATGGTCTACTCTGGAACATTTGCATGACTCAAGTGGTCCATGACCTGGGAAAAAGAAAAGACACACACACACACACACACACACACACACACACACACACACACACAGAGAGAGAGAGAGAGAGAGAGAGAGAGAGAGAGAGAGAGAGAGAGAGAGAGGAAACCTGCTGATTGAATTATGATTTAATATTTAATTTCTGTTTCCTTTTATTGCAATCTTGCTGATTCAGAGCCATTGATTAAAAGGTGTATGAAAACACAATGCTTTTTTGTCATTTGGAATTTTTTTTTAATTAAGGTAAATTAAGACAATGTTTAGAAATTCTCAAGATAATCATTGACATCACAAAAATCTGAGTCAGGAACGATCTCTCCAGAGACTTAATCTTTGAAGCAAGTCTCAGGCTTTCCAATGAGTCTGTCTTTCAGTGGACATTTCTGCCCAGAAAAAAAATCACAATAAAAAAGCACAGCTGAGAGTTATGCTTTCACTTGTCCTGGAAATGCAGAGACATCGGTGAGAGCTATGTTTTCACTTATACTTTAAACTCAGTATCTCTGTGCATCTCTTGTTGAAGTGGAGATGACCATGAAGGAGTGTCTGACTTGCTTGGGAGAAAGGCAACTTCCCAAGGGAAGAGACTCATTGGCTGGATACACAGGCCACTTTTTAGAGTTACGATCCTCAAGCCCCCAACCATGGTGACCTGAGCAGGCTCGTAGTGTGCACAAAATCACATAAATGGACCTTTCTAATGGATAGGTTTGTCCTGGACATCATCTCATCATCAACATCATAACCCCCTTCTCAACCTCATCATAAATAGCAGTCACTATTTATTAAACACCTACTTTATGCCAAGTACTGCACTTTATTATAGTTCACATGTAATTGCTAATCCTCTCACAAATCCAAGAGATAATCTTATTTCCATTTTTACCGAGAGGAAAATGAGGCTCAGAAAGGTTATGTGGTTTTTCTCAAAGACACACAGATGGTAAGCAGCTAATGTCAGATTTGGGCCCAGGCCTGCCTGATTCTACTATCCTGTGCTGGATTCCTTATCCCGTTTTCTGTGGGACGTGTCCAAGACCTAACTATGCACCAGAATATTCAGTCCAGGTAGAATCAGGTTTTCTCATGGAAGATATTTTAGAGCAATTTTGTTGCTATGTATTCAGCTGGACCTGTGCCTTTTTCTCACCCCAAATTGCTTCCTGGAGTAACTTGAGCATTGGGGAGAATAGGAACTAAAAATTATATGCTGTGAACCTCTCCCAGGAGAAAACATCATGCTGATTTTACACAGGACAAAAGCTCAGGTGTATTTTATGAGGATTTTCTCAATTGGTGACTTCAACCTTTTTGCATTTGGCACTTATTAGGGGCTCTCCAGGGGCCTCCTGCTCCACGGAACCTCTTTTCTCCCAGATATTGCAATCTAGTCAGGAGGCAAAACAGACACACAAAGTAAGCAATTAGAGAACAGGGAAGTGTCCAGTTGTGTGGAGCCACTGCTGGAAGTAAAATACTGTTGTTTGGAAGAGGAAATACATTCTGTGTTTTGTGTGTGTGTGTGTGTGTGTGTGTTTGGGGGAAGAGGGTTATTAATGGGCTTATTTGAGGATGTATTGAATTTACAGAGATGAGGCTTTTTCCAGGCACAGACATCTAGAAAGAGCTGGTAATCCTGAACCAGGGTCAGGACTGGAGAAAGAGGTTTCCAATTTCTGTCTTGGGATGGTATGAAGGACACAAAAATAAATTCATTCTAGATGGTTTAAATTTAGACAGAAACAGGAGAGGATTAGGAACTCCTATAGTCAGAGGACCAGGAGGAGAAAGAGCCGTATTATAGAAGCCAAAGGTGTGCTCTTTGGAGAGCAAAGTCTGTGATGTCACCATCCACAGAGCAGGTGAGCAAGGTGATGTGGAGAAAAGGCAGCTGGGGCGAGGCCTGGATACAGTTCTGTGATACTGAGTTTTCATAGGCAACTGGAAAAATCTTGTAATTTCATAGCCTCAGCTTACCCACCTTAACAACCTAGACATATCCTGCCTGGGATCCAGAAAACTCTACAGTATTTCATTTGTACAGATCTCAAGGTGAGCTCTAGCCAGTTTGGCTCAGTGGATAGAGCATTGATCTGTGGACTGAATCAAATCACACCCTGGGTTTGATTCCAGTCAAGTGCACATGACTAGGTTGTGGGCTCAATCCCCAATGGGGGGCATGCAGGAGGCAACCAATCAATGATTCTCTCTCATCATTGATGTAAGGCATTGAGTGAAATTAGCAAGTCTATTTATAAATGAGTGTATACTTTATATTTCACTGTGCTATGCATGAGCCTGCATCCACACCCCAATTCCCAGCCCCAGGATAAAATCATTTTCTGGAGAGAGAGAGAGAGAGAGAGAGAGAGAGAGAGAGAGAGAGAGAGAGAGAGAGAGAATGAATTATTTTGAGAAATTGAAATGTTCACAGGGAGGCTGGGGAACACAAGGGTGCTCAGAGGGGATCTAAGCAGTCACTGCCAGCTTCAGAGGCTGGTCTTCCTCGTGGCAAGTGCAGGGTCAACCTGCAAAGTCACATAACCCTTCAGAAAAATCAGGTGTCATCTGCAAAGTACTCTTTAGCAATATCTGTGATCAATCTGTAAGACCTAAATATTAATGATTAATGTACTAGAAATGAGTAAGAGTTTGTGATCCAAACACATATATATTTTTTAATTTTGTGAAATCCCAATTCACTCTGAAAAATAAAAGGGCATTAGGATGCGCTGCAGGCAAACGATTTGCCAAAAGCTAATGAATTAGAGACTAACAATGTTTTTTCCCAATTGTTTCTTACTTACCCATGCTTCGGGACAGAAGAACAAGGAGGATACACCTGTAGGCCAGATGTGGGCCAGAGAGGATGATGAGTCTTTCAAAGTAACGCAGCTACAGTTGGGCTGAGGATCCAACCCATCCCATCCTCCTCAAACTCTGGTATACAAACCACCTTAATTACAGTCCTGACAAACATACCTCAACCCGTGTCTGATCCCTTCACAAATATTTGCTTATATAATGAATGAGAACCCCAGACTGAAATGACCCAACTGTGGAAATAAATACAAAACAGCTGTCAGAGCTGCTGGCATAAATTCCAGCGGGTGCTCCATCTTCGGGGTATGTCCTCAAAGCCGTAGGGCAGTGGTGTTTTGAAAGTGCATATGTAAAACACGCACATTTTAGCATATTTTCCTCTCTGACAGCCAGAGAAGAGCAAGAAAAGCCAAGTGACAGACTTAACTAATGAAAACACAGTTTCAGCAAAAACCTGGAATGGGATCCTGGGTAGGCACTTGGGCCTGTGCCCTGACGAGTGTACCCTGGAAATGGCCACTGCAGGTGAGTGAGCTGTGCCCAACCCAGAGAACTCTTCTACTAGCAAGGACCTGACTGTATCTTACAGATTTCTACCTCTAATGACAGCAACTTGCTTAGTATCTCTGTTGCCCCCATTTCTTTATTTGAAAATTATACCCTTCAGCATATTTTTATGAAGAGTTGTTAAGTTTCAGTAAAAGAGTCAGCAAGCATTTATTCACTGGCACCTGTGGGAGATACAGAAGAAAAAAACACACACATGAATCTTACCCTTCAGGGCTGTACCGTTTATTTGGGAAGATGAAATGTACACACACATAAAATACACTTAGCAGATAATGGTCGGAACAACTGGATCAAAAACTAGGCTTTTTGGTTCTGCTAGAAATGTGACGGGAATTCGGAAAATGGGAGGACTAGCTAACAATGACTGCGTTTTTATAATTTGTGAAGCTTAATGCTCAGTGAACTCTCCAAGGCAGTCTGCGAGGCAGGTGGTTTTTGTCGAGGGGGCAATGGGATCTCCAGGTTAAGCGACTGGGAAACAGCAGAGCCAGAATTTCACCCCATATCTCTCAGCCTTCAGGACTCCATGCTCTTAACCACTGCATGCTACTGGGTTTTCATTCAGGGATCCAGGATTCAATTATCCCACATTTGCCCTCTTCACTCCCCAACCGTTTGATTCCTGGATTAGGGTCAGGAATATTTTCCTCCCTGTGTGATCTGTCCCTGGCAGAAGGCAGTGGCAGGTTGAGAGTGGCTTAAAGAAACCTCAAGATTCAGAGCTGTGGTCTCGCCACCTCTCCTTTCAAAGCGGAAATAAAGCATCAGATGATGTTTATCGGGGGCTGGGATGGAGACAGCTTTTATAGGTGAGTGGATTTCTGCACCCCGATGAATCTGTGCTTCATTATCCGTGCTGAGAAGTACAGGATGGTTTGGAAGCAAAGGGGGGAAAGAGAACACGGCAACCTAATTGGTCACTGCCATGAATCTATACTCAGGGGACAGATAGCACGACCAGAGGTAATAGCTTACACACATATTCTTGAGCCGTGCAATAGATGGAAAAGGGTCCCAGATGGATTGGGCAGGGGCTTAGTTCCGGGATTATGATGAGACAGTGGGTAATTATTGAGTGGCAGGGCCTCAGCCCTGATTAGTATCTGCAAGCTTGTTCCCCTCCTTCAGAGGAAAGCATTGATAAAGATAAACCATGCTGCTCTCTGTCCTTCCTGCAGCACAAAACAACACACTTCAATCTAACAGGATCAGGCCTCCACTTTGATCACAATCTGTTACCTAGATGTCTTTGCAAATTAATCAGTCCTGCTTGTTTAGCCCCAGTGCTGCTAAATTAATAAATGTACCAGGAGCAACAGAACACATAATTAAATTCTACACTTTAATCTCCACGTAATAATTTTGACCTTAGTCTGGGTCTTTCGTTCCAGCCAGCAGAATGCAGAGCAAGCACCTTTCCTGGGTGGTTCACACTAGTTACCTACAGGTGGGCTCTGAGAGCCAGAAATCCTGATGTAAAAATGCAAGCAAAACAAACACATTTTTTCAAAAAGCACGTTCTGGATGGGCTTCAAGGCAGAAAAGGCAGGTGAACTAAGCAGTTGGGATTTGGGCCTGTCTTTAAAACAGAAAGCACCCTTTGGCAGAATTACAACTTTCTTGTTTCAAAAATGAAGAACATATGTTTGTCAAACTCAAGGCCCGAGGACAGTGGTCGGCAAACTGGGGCTTGCGAGCTACATGCGGCTCTTTGGCCCCTTGAGTGTGGCTCTTCCACAAAATAGCACGTGTGGGTGCGCACATACAGTGTGATTGTAACTTCATGGCACATGAGCAGAAGTCGGCTTTCGGCTCTCAAAAGAAATTTCAATCTTGTACTGTTGATATTTGGTTCTGTTGACTAAGGAGTTTGCCCACCACTGGCCTGGGAGATGGAAACACAGCAACCAGCTAACAGGCTGGGAGCTCTTCGGGAGGGAACTTGGAACCTTAGTGTGGGCTCTTTCATAATGGCCTGCGGTAATGTTTGCTTTGCTTGAAGGTCATCCAACTGATAACCTGGTTTACGGGGTTTGACAAGGAGGCAGATTTGAAGCTGGTACAACACCTTGGGCCTGAGTTTTTCTCTGGGTTTTAAAAGAGTTTTCCTCTAGGTCTTTTTGTAGATTTTTCAATGGGCACCTATTACAAATGATGAAAATGGTTTTTGTTTCTTTTGTGAAGGTTCATGTATATTTAAAAATATATATATATGTTTTTATTAATTTCAGAGAGGAAGGGAGAGGGAGAGATAGAAACATCAATGATGAGAGAGAATCGTCCATTGGTTGCCTCCTACCTCCTGCCCCCTGCCCCCTGCCCGCCCTGCACATGAGCCCTGACCACAAATCGAACCCTGACCTCCTGGTTCATAGGTCAACCCTCAATCACTGAGCCACGTCAGTCGGGCTCATGTATACTTTTAAAGGCTGACCCTTTTAGTGTTAGTAGAACATGTGCAGAGAAAATGGTTTGATATTCAGTGGAGGGGAATTGTTGCATTTGCTTTGGGGTCAAGGTCTTGTGTGGCATTTTGCTGTCTTTAGTTAAAGTTTATTGTGCTCACCAATTCCTTGACGCCCAGAGGCAGTGGAACTAGGGTGAGACCATGTCACTTGTAAGAGTGCTGATCTGGGAGCTGGGAAATGTGGGTTCATGACGGAATTCTGCCACCATCTGATGACCTGGGCAGGGCACTTGACCTCTGTGGGTTTCAGTTTTCTCATCCGAAAAATAAGGGGTTTGGACGAGATAATCTCCAACAGACCAAAATTCTGTGATTCCACTCACACTGAGTCAAATGGGAATTAAGGCAATTATGGGGATAATACAAACCAAAGGGACAGTCCCCGCCCCCTCTCCATGATTGAGGTATTTCAGGCAAAACTGGCTGTTGAATTTAGTTTTTAACCTGAATTATATAGATAATTGCCTTAGTTCTGCCACTTAATTGTGTGTCTGTCAGCATAGGCTTGATGGTTCTACCAGATAACCGATGATTAAAGTATTTGGTTAAATATTCAGCAGTGTGGAATTTTCATTCAGCTCTCCTAAAAAAGGCGGTCAGGGGCTGTGTGTATGTGTGTGTGTGTGTGGGGGGGCCCTAGGGGGAAGTAGGTGAGGTAGAGGAGGGGTTATGCATAATTTGAAAGTGATTTGAAAGTGTGTAATATTTGGGTCACTAGTGTTTTACCTAAAGTGAATTGATTTTATTTAAAAAATAACTTGGTCTTGCCATGAAAGATTGCCAACATAAATTAAACATGAGGAATGCAGCTGTGCAGTAAGATGTTAAAATACAGATGGTTTCTGGAAAAAAAAAATAACGAGGACGGCTTAAAGGAAAGGTTTTAACCTAAAATTAATTCAAACATTATTTTCTTAAATGCTCTTTCATGCATCTGTGTAAATACACCATCTATTTTTATACAAATGACTTTTGGCACTCTGATTTATGGATTAAAAAAGTCTAGTGGAGGGAGGAAGGACTAGTTTACACACCTGACTATCTTCTAAAAAAAGGTTGACAGATTAAAACAATTAGCTTCATTTTTGTAATAAACTAACTCATTGCTACTGACCCCAAACGATTCCTATTGTGGTTTGCCTTTAAGTCTTTTCCAAAAGCACCATCAATATTATTTAATATGTGGAATTCCCTGTGGGAAATCTATTAAAGGGTCCGTATGTCACCCATGTGAATAACAAATGAATTAATTATGACTGGTGCAATTACAAGGAATAGTTAATGAAGCCATAATGACCAGACTCTGGTGGTTCATTTTCAAAGCACAGTGAGAGGGAAATGTGGCAAAAGGTCCCCAAAGGAAACAATAAGCTTTGTGTACTCACCTTGGAGTCGGGCCTTTGAGTGGGCCGTGAAACGGGGGGCTCATTTGCATGGAAAATACCATTCAAATCCAGCTCTTTCTCCGTGGGTTCTGACGGCCTAGTAGCACCCTGACCCCACCAGTGGCACCAGTCACTCAGTTCCAGTTGACCAGGGCCCCCAGCAACTGCAGTGTCTTTCTTTGAGGACATAACAAGAAGGAAGGATGGGGGGGGGTGGATTTTAAGGACGATATAATGTTGATTGAACCTATTCATTGACACTTCTCCTTTCCTAGGAATAAGTTAGGGACGTTTAAAAAATACATGGGATTCAGCAAGACAGATTAAAAATAGGTAACATGAAGTAAAGGAAGTAAATGGAGGCAGGAGGTGGTGGACAAACTACAGGCCTTTCACGGCCCCTCATTTGCTTAATTGGGGTCAGTTTTCTGATCTGAAAAATGAGAGGGTGGACTAGGCCATCTCCAGGAGACGGAAATTCTGTGTGCTTGTGATTCATATACATTTCTTAGTTGTGAAAAGCTGTTTTAACAGGGTAAAGCAATTCCAATGGCATTTTCTGGTGTCCGGGTTGGAAAGGGAAAGACCATTGGTTATGTTATTGAAGGAGAAAAATCAAACCAGTGATTTGAGAGAAATACTGGTAGTCCTCGTGCTGAGACTAGAGAGCATGTTCTGTGTAAATTACACGATGGCAAGATTACAACCTGGTAACTGGCTATTTGCCTAAAAATTCACCTTTAAAAAAAATATATCCCCTCACAAATCAGGCTATTTAAAGACATTTTTAAATTCAGGGATGCAAAACCATATTGCCATGTTTTTAGTAATTGAGAGGCCTATTTGTCAATTTTGAAACTATCAGGCCCGGGAGCTTACGTCCTTACAGCAATGAGGAAACTCCTGGCCAGACCCATTGGGTGCTGGCGCCAAGCCCCTCTTCCTGAGGCCGTGTTCTTCCTGGAGGAGCAAGGACTGGACCACAGTCAAGAAGGGGAAACTGGTGATAGTGCGTTAGCCAAGCAGAAACCCAGGTCAGGTTCCAATGCCACCACCTCCTTCGCCTCTATGAATGTGTTTATTCACCTCTGTGAATGGGAATTAGCTATTATCTGTCAAGATAACAACTAACAGGATCCAAAATACACAGAGGACTAAGTACATACTACATAGGTATTTTGATAGTGATTTATCTGTATAACTTATCCTTTTTTTTTTTTTTAGTTTTAAATCCATGTCAAGCTGTCCATCTCTGGTTGGCTCGCCATTTTTGAATGTCAAGAGGCATTTCAACAGAAAGTTCTCTTCCAACCCATTTGTGAGCACTGCCTCAAGGGAGAAGGTTCTTATGGATTTTGTCTAATACAAATGGTCTACTGTGTCATTTGATTCAGTGCCATGTATGTAATGATAAACCCTCTCCTTGTGAAACTTGCCATACACATAAACAAACATTCATATATGAATATAGCATGCTCTACATCAGGGTTGTCAAGCAACTGGGAGGCCTAATGGAAAGGCACCACCCTGAATCATGTCTGGACTGAATGGGGTGTTCAGAGAGGGCTTCCTGGGTGTCTGACTTTTAAGCTGTGATCTAAAGAGTGAGGGAAAGGCAAAAAGGCATGCCTGGGAATGAGTGTTCCAGGTACAGGGAAGAGCGAGGGCAAAATCCTGGAGTTTATATCATGATGATAGCTCACAGTATGGGGTGTTTACTTTTTGCACGGAACAATACTACGCATTATATCTATAGAGTGCTGTATTAGAATGGTATTTCTGATTCCATGCACCGTAAATCCATCTCTATGTTCATATTGTTTTTATTTCTCTTAAAGAATTAAGAAATTAGACAGAATTTTTTTTTATTGAGAGGTGTCACAATCAGTTTTTAACTCCTATGTTAATCCTGTATCTGAACCCACTTTAGAAATGTAGGACAGTATCTCTGCTTTAAAATCATAAAAGTTATGAATAATGTGCATTATAGCCAGCTGACTAAGCAAATCTTGGTGACTGGAGTGAAAACATTTAGAATGTACAAATGTCAATTTAAGACATGTTATTTATTTATTTACTTATGCATTATCCTATATAATAAAAGGTTAATATGCAAATTGACCAAAAGGCAGAATGACCAGGTGCTATGACATGCACTGACCACCAGAGGGCAGATGCTTAAAGTAGGAGCTTCCCCTTGGTGGTCAGTGCACTCCCACACGGAGAACACTGCTCAGCCAGAAGTCGGGCTCACAGCAGGCAAGCACAGCAGCAGTGGCGGAAGTCTCTCCTGCCTCCACAACAGTGATAAGTATGTCTACTCCCTGGTCCTAAGCCATCAGTCAGACATCCCCCAAGGGCTTCCAGACTGTGAGAAGAGGCAGGCTGGGCTGAGGGACCCCCTCTCCCCAAGTGCACGAATTTCATGCGCCGGGCCTCTAGTTTAGAATAATAAGCTAATTGTACAGAATGCAAAACTCAAAAGGTATCACAAAGATATGTAGAGAAGTATCTCATCTCCACTTGTTCCCCAGCCACCCAGTTTCCTCACCAAAGTCAAACAATGTTAACTGTTGTTTTCTTATCACACCGGAGACATTTTATATGTAGATCCCAGCTATTTGTATGTGCTTGTGCAATCAGCCATTTAAAAAACTGGCAGGTCAGTTCACAGTGGTACCTAAAAAGCTTCCTTATTTTTTTTGGCTGTCCTAATAATTCCTATAACCACTCTCCCATTGACCTACAGAAATGATTCTGTACACAAACAAGTAAGTCTGTAGGAAAAATTTCTAGAAATGGAATTGCTGGGTCAAAGTCTAAGTGCATTTGTAAACTTGATAGATGGCCCCAGATTGCTTTCCACAGAGGTGGCGCTCATGTCAATGCCCCCAGCAGTCTATGGCTATGCCTGCCTCCCCACTGTCTTGCCAACACAGCCCCATCCATTTCTTAATCTGTGCTAATCTGATGGGTGAAAGCACGAAGTTGAGCCAGAGGTGCCAATTTGTACTGGTTTTACCCTTCTGGTGTCTCTTGTGATGCGCAGCCCATAGTCAGGAATGACTAATTGCACTCTTTGAGGGATTACTGGGGAAATGACACAGGCACACTAATATGGTCTGAATGGCCGTGCCTTAAAAAAGAGAAAGAAGTCAAAGGCAAAGCTCATTGTTCACTGAAGGAAATATATAAATCAAAAGCAGAGAAAGTCATGCAGAAGTTGAGGCCTTGAGTTGTCAAAATGATGTTTCCTTGACTTGCCACTTGGTGTTTCCTAGATTGGGAAGGAAGGCCCTTCGCAGCGCGGAGTCTGCATCAGGAGAGCTCTGAGAATGAGCTGCCACCCTTGGACACATCTTTGACAAATTCCTGCTTGGAGGATCCTGGGAAAAGACCTCACTTTCCTTCAAAAGGGTCTCAGGATCACTTTAAAGTCGGCATTAAATCCCAATTGCTCCTAATTAGGCCTATGTTTTGTTAATTGCTCTGGGAACTCCCTGGGAGAGCGTGGCAAGCCCCTGCCTGCGGTGGTTTGGCTCTAAGTGTGTGCGATGGCCCGTTGAGAGCAGGACCCTCCGAGCTCCAAGAGGCCTGGCTCAGGGCAGAGGCGGGGAGCCAGCTGGGCCCGGGGTCAATAACCGTAAGAGCAGCACGCCCTGCTGCCTCCTTCCTTAAGCAGAGATCTGGAAAAGAATTGCCTTTTAAACATAGCTTTGGAGAAGGTTCTTTTACAAAACCTGCATAGTTTTTTTTTTTTGTGTGTGTGTGTGTGTGTTGGTGGGGGTGGGGGTGGGTAGGGGAGGTTTTGCACAAGTGTCTGAAAGGATACAATATGCTCAATCCTTTAACAAAAAGTCTAAATATGAGCTTTCCCATTCCCCTTTTCATCTCAACTGCCATTTGATTGCTAGCAAAGCTACTGCTCTGTAATTGTTTAAGTAAAATCAAATAGCAACTTGGTGGCACATTAGAGTTCCCAAGCATTGTCATATACATTAATGTATGTTTATTATAAATGAACACATTTGCTTCTTCTTCTGGTGGGCAGAGCTGGATGGCTATTAGCTCCATCTTAACCAGGAGGACCCTGGAGCTCCGGGAGATTAGGGGACTTGCCAAGGGATACACAGAAAGTCAGAGCTATGATTGAAACCCATTTTATTGTGCTAGCTTATACATATATATTCTATCTAATAAAAGTAAATTGACGGTACCTCCTCTACATTCACCAACCATGCCCACCAGCCACGTCCACCAGCCAATCAGAGTGAGTATGCAAATTAACCCAACCAAGATGGCTACGGCTACAGAGAGAGCAGACGGGAGGCTTGGATTGCCCCTGGTGATGGAAGAAGCCAAGCTTTCTGCAAACCCTGGCAGGTCCAGGCCTCTGCTTAAGGCAACAAAGTTTCAATGACTGCAAGCAGAAGGCTTGGTTCCGCTCCAGGCTACAAAGTTTCAGTTGTAGAAGATAAATAAATCCCAGGTACCAGGGCCTCCACTTGGGTTTCCAGGAGGCATGCCAGCCTGCAAACCACCACAGGCCTCTCACCCAGGCCACCCCACACCCCAAGGTAACACCCACCCTGATCCAGAACACCCTTCAGGGCAAACCAGCTGGCCTCCACCCATGTACCAGGCCTCTATCCTATCTAATAAAAGAGTAATATGCAGATTGACCATCACTCCAACACACAAAATGACTGCCCCCACGTGGTCAAAAGATCCTGCCCCCATGTGGACACAAGATGGCCACCACAAGATGGCCAGCAAGGAAGGGCAGTTGGCAGGAACCAGGCCTGCAAGGGAGGGCCGTTGGGGGTGATCATACCTGCAGGGGAGGGCAGTTAGGGGTGACCAGGCTGGAAGAGGAGGGAAGTTGGGGGTGACCAGGCCTGCAGGGGAGGGCAGTTAGGGGTGACCAGGCCCACAGGAGAAGGCAGTTAGGGACAAACAGGCTGGCAGAGAAGCAGTTAGCCATCAATCAGGCTGGCTGGGGAGTGGTTAGGGGGTGATCAGGCTGGCAGGTAGAAGCGGTTAGGGACAATCAGGAAAGCAGGCAGGTAAGCAGTTGGGAGCCAGCAGTCCTGGATTGTGAGAGGGATGTCTGACTACCTGTTTAGGCCTGATCCTACCTGGATCAGGCCTGAATGGGCAGTTGGATATCCCTCAAGGGGTCCTAGATTGGAGAGCGAGCAGGATGGGCTAAAGAACAACCCTGCCCCATGTACGAATTTCATGCACTGGGCCTCTAGTGTGTGTGTGTGTGTGTGTGTGTGTGTGTATTAGCACGCACACATGCGAGCATGTGTGCATGTATATATATACTAGAGGACCAGTACATGAAATATGTGCACTGCAATGGGGTCCCTCAGCCCAGTTTGCACCCTCTCACAGTCTGGAATCCCTCTTGCATTCTGGGACCCCTTGCTCCTTACTGCCTACCTGCTTGCTGCTCCTTACAACTCAGCTCACTACTCCTTAGGGCTGCCACAGAGGCAGGAGAGGCTCCCATCACCGCCATTGTTGTTCACTAGTCCTAAACCCAGCTTCTGGCTGAGTGGTGTTTCCTCTGTGGGAGCACACTGACCACCAGGGGGCAGCTCCTGCATTGAGCATCTGCCCCCTGGTGGTCAGTGTGCGTCATAGTGACTGGTTGTTCTGATCATTCTGCCATAAGGGTCACTTAGGCTTTTATTATATAGCTATATCTTTCTTTATTGATTAAGGTATCACATATGTGTCCTCATCTCCCTCATTAACCCCCCCCCCACACACACATACACACTCATTCTTTTCTTTTAAATATACATATAGTTTTATTGATGTCAGAGAGGGAGAGGGAGAGATAGAAACATCAATGTTGAAAATCAATGATCAGCTGCCTCCTGCATGCCCCCTACTGGGAATCGAGTGCCCTGACTGGGATCAAACCATGACCTCTTGGTTCATAGGTCAACACTCAACCACTGAACCACGCCAGCCGGGCAGGGACCTGGATTCTTAATCTAAATAGTTCTTGGACTGCCCATGTTACCTTTGGTTAGTCACTTCAGTTTCAGTGGGCCATTTTTTTCCAACCTTGAAATAGTTATCAGCAAATCTGCCACCTGTATCATTGGGAAAATTCAATATTCCTATCTGCATAGGACATTGTCTCACAGAGGAATTATTCAGAGTCTAGGAAACTGGATTCCACTCCCGTTTCTTCTAGAAAGTAGCTACATGTCTTTGGGAGTTTATCCCTGTGGCTTAGTTTCATTCTCTTCACACTTCACCCTTTTGTTCAACATTAACTGAGCAACTACTGCATGCTCCCAGCAGAAATACGTTTTCTCATTTTTGTAGGATAGGCATAATAACACCTCCCCTACCTGCTCTGTCCATTTACTAGGAGTATAAACCACAACTCTTAATACTGAAGGCTCACATAAGATATTTAATCCACCTTGGACTTTTGGGGAGGGTAGGAGGTGGGTGGGTAGGATGGAGAGAAGTTAAAAGAGTATTTTTTTACATTTTAGAAATGAGGTCAAAGGCCCAGGAGTGAGAGAGGGCACCTACCTCTGGTTGGCAGAGCTAAGTTTGCCTGCTATTCCCAAACCAGCTGCAGTTGGAGGAATGCTTTCAGAAGTGAAGAGCCTCTTGACTTAAATGAAGCCATCGTATTACCCTCTGCCCCCAGAGCTTGGGGTTGCCTTTCCCTTTCCAGGTTGGAAAAGACGAATAGAGTCGCCAAGCTTAAGTGTAAAAACCTCTAAGGACTGAGGAAGATGTCTGGTCTCCTTTCTGGCTGCCTCCTTTTAAAACATGAAAACCACCAAGTTCTCTCTTCTGGCATCCCCTCACTAAGTTCCCAAGGCACCGGGGCCACCGCCCAGTAAATGCAAAAGCAGCAAGGCATTTTCCCAGCAGGAAAGGGCTACCTGCAAACGGACTGGGACCGGGAGGTGAGTCCGCCAGTGCGAACATGGTCTGCTCTCCAGGTCTAGGCCAAGCTTGCTGACCCAGCCTTCCCCTGAGGTCCTGTTTACCCAACAGGTTGATATTTTTCTCAGTTCTTGGGAGGTGATAATGTGTTCCACATATGAAATTCATAGCATTTGTGTTTGGCCTCCTTTGCCATTCGAAGGGTTGCGAGGGGCACCATTTTAAAATTAATTTGCTGGGTGTTCTGTCTATCTGTTCGGAACAGGAGGAAGCCAGCCTGGTCCGAGTATTTATCAGACACATGCCGCCCATCTGCCAGAGCTAGGTCGAGGAGGATTTGCTGTTAATCCTTCAGACCCATCTGTAGGGGTTTCAAAATGCTGACTAGGAAGCTAGACAAGATGAGGTTTATTTAATTAGAAAAACGGCTCTGGAGGTTACTGGAAAGCACTCTGAAGAAGGAAGGGCTTGGAGTGCATCACTCCTGCAGGGGTGGGCGTGGGCTCCGAGCGGTGGGGAGAGAGCCGAGGAGGTTTTGTGTTGGGCTGGGAGCGCTTTGTTTTGGTTTTAAAGTTATGCAGCCAGCTTCCTCTCCAGTCATGCACGAGGCACACCAGCCTCGGCTTGGACAATTCCACAGGAAGTTCCTAGGTGGGATGTGATGCTGAGCCAAAGAAGACCAGCATTTGTTCTGCAGGTCTGGGTGCAAACTGCAAATGACCAAAGAGCTTGACGAGGCCAGGGCAGGGCTAGGCGGGCAGCTGAATTCCTGGCACTTATGCTCACCTGCTAGAGGCTCAGAGCAGCTTGGGGCCAACACTGTTACCTACGCTTTAGTCCTCAAAATTCGCTGGGAGATGCTTGTAACTGGGGCTTATTACCATTTGAGATACATTTTTGAGGAAAGGGAAACAACAAAATTGCATTCAAATTTCCCCCAATGGAAAAAATGACATCCGTTCAAAACAAAATAACCAGCAATCGCACATTTTCTTTTTAGTATGGAAATATTATTAGCATAATTGGTTTCTGCAGGGCTGCCATTTGGGACAACCGGGCAGGGGAAATTGTGTGCCTTCCCCCAGCTTCTGATTGTTATTTCACGGCAATAGAAAGCATGACAATTTTCATTGAAGTGGGTCGAGATAAACGGTCCCCTCTCTGCCTAGGGCTTTTTGAAATGGCGTCCCTGTTGCTACCCAGATTCCTGGACACCAGTTTCCCAAGGATTACTTTTTGGAGGCTGAGATTTTTTTTAGGGTTATCATTCAGGGACCAGCTACCAAAAGCTCACCTGGGAGTAGGTGTCCAATCAAAGCCATTGTTTGCTGGAAAGAACAAAAACATTAACAGGGTGGGGAACAGGAGGTTTACAGTTGTTTATATGGAAAATAATACTATATATAAATATACACACACATATATATATGTCTAATATGCAAAGTGTTCCCTCGGGAGTTCGACCAAGAGATTGTGAGTTTGATTGCTGGCTATGACATGCAATGACCAGCAGGGGGTGGTGTGGAATGAAGAGAGGCTCCAGTCTGCAGTAGGCAGCCAATAGGGACCCTACTTGAGCACAAATTTCATGCACTGGGCCTCCAGTAATTAGTAATAATACAAGAATTAACTCTGTTTCGCATACTCATACCTGTTATCCCACCTTTGCCCCTGATTATCCTCCATTCAGTGAAGCATGGAGCTCTGGCCTGCTCTCCACATGTGTCTTCTCCTTCTTCTTCTTCTTCTTCTTCTTCTTCTTCTTCTTCTTCTTCTTCTTCTTTAATATATTTTATTGATTTTTTACAGAGAGGAAGGGAGAAAAATAGAGAGTTAGAAACATCTATGAGAGAGAGACATTGATCAGCTGCCTCCTTCACGCCCCCTACTGGGGATGTACCTGAAACCAAGGTACATGCCCTTGACCGGAATCGAACCTGGGGCCTTTCAGTCTGCAGGCCAACGCTCTATTCACTGAGCCAAACCGGGGTTTCGGCCCCATGGCCATTTAATTGCTTGCATGTCCCATCAAGCAACTGGTTCCACTGGAATGTTAAAAAGAAAAAAGTGGCAGCAAAATCCAAAGATGACTCTGATTATTGAAAACAAAATGTAATTATGCTGCAAAAGAGAAACTCTTCGTGTCAACCTTCTGCTTTTGGTATTGAAATAGACTTCATTTCTTTTCAGATACATAAGAAAGGATCTTAGATTGGTGAATAAAAATACAAAAAGAATATTTCATCCCTAGTTGTTGATGACTTGTTTTATCTTTGGAAGAGCCCCAAATGCCTTTGAAGAGTCAGTTGGTTTCAAGAAATGCAATATTCAGCATCAGGTGACTGCTTTGGGAAACATGATGGCTTAAACTTAATTTTTTAGATTATTATCTAAAATTATCTATCTTCTTTCATACAAGTTGAATAAAGCAACCCGAGTGTGTGAAATATTTAGTATGGGCAATCCCTTGCAGAAGTAAAGACCTTGGAAGATGGATTATATGTTTTTTATTTTTTCAACCAGAAATTTTCTTCTGCATAGATTTTTATTGAATACTGGGCGATTCTATGCATTTCTATTTTCTGGAGTCATTTTTAAATTTCTCTACCATTGTAATTGGGTTGAAGATGTCACCAGTAAGCTGAGACATATCAACTCAGGCACTTTACTTGGGGCTGGCATTAAAGATGATTAAGTAGTGATCTTTTTAACATGTCAAGTGAATCATGAGCCTCACAAGCTCACAAAATTCACCTGAGCTGACTTCTCTTTTTGTTCCCAGGTCTGCCAGGCTTTGTGCTGAGCTCTCTTTACCTTGTGAAAACCTGGAGCTTAAGGCCAACACATTGTAATGCGCCTGGAGAAAGTGTGGTTTTCAAAGCAGGGCTACCAGAAGGGTGGCTTTCCCCTCTCCCACAGACTCGAGGGGTCTTGTCTCACTGCAGCGGCGTCTGGCTCTCAGTGGGTATGGATTTGCGGGAGGGCTCCTCTTGGCATCCTTTCCCTCAGATACTAATTAGTGAGCTTGGTGGGTGCCCTGAGATTGGATTTGACCTGGAGGGCTCTTAAACTGGGCCTATGGTGGGCTTCAGAAGGCCCCAGACCCCTAGAAATGTTAGCACTTGTGTGTGTTTTTCAAGAAAAGGATCACAGTTTTTTTTACCAGATTCTCACAGCATTCCCCCCAAATTGAAACAATGAATTTTGCCCTAACCAATTTGGCTCAGTGCATAGAGCATCGGCCTGCATACTCAAGAGTCCCAGGTTCAATTCCGGTCAAGGGCATGTACCTTGGTTGTGGACACATCCCCAGTGGGAAGTGTGCAGGAGGCAGCTGATTGATGTTTCTAACTATCTTTCTCCCTTCCTGTCTTTAAAAAAAATCAATAAAAATTATTTTTTTTTAAAGAAACAATGAATTTTAAAGCAAGAGTGATGCTTACACCTTTTTCTTATGCAAAAGAAGATGAACAAACCAGGTGTGGCCTTCCCAGCAAAGGCAGCAAGACCTTGTTTTATCTTCCAGGCTCTTATCACTCATTGCCTGGATTCTCATATTTGCTTCTAAACACGTTGTCTTCACTGTCTTCTCTCAAGAACCTTTTACAAAGGTAATACCTTTGTATTTCCTGGCGTTGCTTATTTTTTGTTTTGCTGTTGATAACACTCAAACCTTTTATTAACAGGTCATTCATTCATCTTTTCTAAAGTTCCCATTAAGAGCTCTGGAATCAGGCTGTTTCTGTACGCATTTGAATCTGTCTCTTACCGGCAGTATGCCTTTGAGAAAATTAATTTTCCTAAACCTCTTCTGAAAACCAAGAGGATAATTGTACTTACCTCATAGATTTATGGTCAGAATTATGATCACACATGCAAAGAACTTAGTTCGGTGCTGAGGATATTGTACTTTATCAATAAATGGTTAAAAATATGTATTCATCCTGTTGGGGAGCACAAGAGACTTGGTTGGAAAGTTGTAAGGGGGACATTCTGATAAGAGGGAAGTCTATGGAAGGCCGCCTGCCCTATTTATCCGGGGACTTACGGGAGTATCTAAGGCAGCGTCCCTAATTATTCCTTGACCTTTCCAAACAAGTCTGTGCATGTGCAGACCCCCGGGTGTTTACTGGAATCCTTATACTTAGTCCCTGGATGCCCTTCCTAGAGGACAATGCAAACACATGTGTCCTCCCAAGATTACTCACCCTACTGATTGCATCTAAAGATAAAAATTCCAATAAAGGCCTAACGAGGCAGGCAGTAGAGGCTGCCCTGGCCACTAGAGCCAGGGGCCCCTTAGCCCTCTCTTGCACAGTCAACCTGTGAGTAATCTCTTCATCCATCCCTGGCACCATCCTACAATATTTAAGGACCCATTGGTGCCAGGCACTGAGCTAGTTAAAATCAATGCTGACTGACTAACAGGCTGAGTGCTTTGTTCTCCTGGGGCTCATGGTCTTCCCAGTAATTACCTGGTGTCCTTGGCAGGACAATAGAAAGACTATTTGCAGCATTTAATCAACACCTCTTTGTCTCTGCCCTGGTCACTCCTTCCAATGACAATAGTATAACAGCCACAAAAATGGCAGCAAGTACATATGCAGGGTGTTCCCCCAAAAATGTATACATACGTTAACAGCTGATAGCTCAATTTTGAAAATGAAATATATTTTAATACACACTGCCTTTATAATTATTCAAAGTGTGTGTGTACATTTTGTTGGGACACCCTATATAGTATGACTACATGCCAAGTACTGATCTAAATACTTTCCACATGTGGATTGGTTCAGTCCTCACAAAGTCCCTTTGAGGTCATTTTTCTCTTCATTTTATGGATGAGGAAATTGAGACACAGAGAGGGAAAGTAACTTGTCCAAGGTCACACAGCAATGAGGCTCTAGAGATGGTGCCAAACCGGTTTGGCTCAGTGGATAGAGTGTTGGCCTGCGGACTGAAAGGTCCCGGGCATGTAACTTGGTTGCGGGCACATCCCCAGTAGGGGTGTGCAGGAGGCTGCTGATCGATGTTTCTAACTCTTTATCCCTTACCCTTCCTCTCTGTAAAAAATCAATAAAATATACTTTAAAAAATTTTATTTTTAAAATCTTTATTGTTAAAAGTATTACATATGTTCTCTTTTTTAAAAATATATTTTTATTTTTTTAGAGAGGAAGGGAGAGGGAAAGATAGAAAAAAATCAATGATGACAGAGAATGATTGATCAATTGCCTCCTATACACTCCCTGCTGGGAATGGAACCTGCAGCCCTGCCCTGACTGAGAATCAATCAGTGATCTCCTGGAGCAACACCATGGAGCAACACCAGCTGGGCTGACCACTCTGTTTAAAATTGCAACCGGCCCTGTCCCATTAATCCCCTTCCCCCAACTCCTCTCATCCTTGCTTCCCCCACCACACACAACATTTATCACCTTTTAATATATTCCATATTTTATTTATTTGTCAAGTGTATTATCATTGTCTGTCTCCTCTTTGAGAATGTAAGCTTCTCTAGGGCAGGGATCTGTGTTTTGTTCAAAGAGCCTGGAACAGTGTCTGGCACATAGTGGACACTAACTCATGCTTACTGAGTAGGTAATTAATATTTACTTTTCTTCAGGACTGGCTATAGAATGCCAAATTTGTCTAGAGGACTAGAATTTATGTTTATATGTCAAAATCCTAGTCCTGGAATCAGGACTGTAACTGGAATAACTCCATGAGCAACTTCTACTGCTTTATATGTCATCTTAGTGACTACTATTATGTAAATTAGTAGATTAGATCCATTATGACCCTCTACTTCCTAGTTTTATAAGGAATGACTCATGTTCCATGACAGGCAGTATTTGTTGACCTTGTAAGATGAAATAATGTGCTATGTTTTCTCTTTTGCTTCCTGTGTTTTTTGTTTGTTTGTTTGTTTGTTTGTGTGTTTTTTTTTGTGTGTGTATGTGTTTTCTTTACTCACGTTGTGTTGATGTACTAACATCCTTAATACATTCAGCTAAATGAGCAAGGCAGAGCTGGTCTGTGTTGTACGTATTTCCTTGCTCCCCTTCTATCTGGAAGCTAGAGCAAATAGCTCGCAGCTTAACAACCTTGACCCTCACATATTGTCACGAATATGCACTTATTGGAAGCTTTTGTCATGAATTGGCAGTATTCAACACCAGCCAGAGAATTCTAGAGGGACAGCAAGAGGCATGCTTTTTACCCATTCTTCGGGATCCTCTAAGTTCTCTCACTTTATTAATAGAAATCAGGAGAAAGCAAAATACTAAGTACTACATTATCTCACTTGCTACTCTTTCCCCCAAAGCCTTAATTCATCTGTGAGCATTATGACCCCAAGGTGTATACGGGTGGGCGGAAGAGTCCTTTCTGAGCATGTAAAGCCTTAGCAGAAAGTGCTATCCTGTTGCCCAATGTACTATACTCAACACAAAACTTCATGCATTTCTCCTGGAAATGAGTTCCCAGAAAAGGATTTCTCTTTAGGCAAATTGTGTGTGTGTGTGTGCACGCACACACACACGCACACACACGCACACGCAGTGCCTTTAGTGAGGAAGGGCACCATGTAACCTAACACACTTTGCTCCTTGCCTTAGTTACCTAGAGACTTAAAGCCAAAATCAATGCTCGGCAGCACTAATTAACTCTAGAGAGTTCCTGGAAGACCCAGGGGGCCTCTGTTCTTTTCCATCTTTAATTGTGCCGTTTGCCATGATTTTTCACTTTGGAAGTCACCCGAAGCCTCTTTTGGAAGATGTGAGAAATAATCTGAATTGTGGTCAGCTCCCCTGGCCCAGGCTCCCATTTCTTGGTGGGAATTTGAGATTCCCTGGTAGGAATGCTGACAACAAAGGTGGACTTCTACTTCCTGGCTCTGGATGGTAAAGTGCTAAACACTCAATCCTCCACAGCACTCCCGATTTTCTGCACATAAATATATTCTCACAGCAAGTAAATGCAAGGTCAGGACTCTAAGTGCAATGGCCAGATTCTGGAGTCAGTGTGCCTTAGGAGGGGGCGTGGAGTTTGCTTGCTTCCCCTGTTTCCCAGCTGCACTGGCTCAAAAAGGCAGGGCCCCAGGCTCGGGCCCAGCTAGACTCTCATAGCATCTTCTCTGTGCCCAGTGACTGCACCTCACTCAGCCAGACACCAAGTGGTGGACAAGATGACACCAACTCTGAGGCAACGACTCAATGTGGACCCTGCATTGGACCCCTACTCTGGTCTCCTCCCCCATGTCCCCATGAAATGAATAAAATAACGCTCCCTTTCAGGTTTAGGTAAAAGACCTTTCCAATGACAACTGTCTGGCAGGCCAGGGCCATCATAAGGCTTCTCCCCTCTATCTCCAGCCATGCTGGGTCCCAGGGAACATGAGAGTTACTATAACAATGGCTCTTGGGGGTAGGGTGGGGGTTTCACTTTGAGATTTTCTATCCCCCGTCTCCGTACCCTCTCCTTGTCCTCTGTGAGTTATAAAAAGCAAATTTCCAGTAGAGCAGGGCCTGGTACTGACCTCCATTCTCCTCCTGCCCTGCCCTTCTCCCCCACAATCATCTTGTCTCCCTACTTGGTTTGAATTTTCCTCCCACTGGATTTTATTTATTTATATTTTTAAAAAATATATTTTATTGATTTTTTTACAGAGTGGAAGGGAAAGGGATAGAGACCCAGAAACATTGATGAGAGAGAAACATGGATCAGCTGCCTACTGCACACTCCCTACTGGGGATGTGCCTGCAACCAAGGTACATGCCCTTGATCGGAATCGAACCTGGGAACCTTGAGTCCTAGGCCGATGCTTTATCCACTGAGCCAAACTTGTCAGGGCCCCACTGGATTTGAAATCTCAAGATCCAGCCCTCCCTCACCCCCTTTATTTTTCTGTTTTCTTTTTATTTCATTTTTTCCCCCCTGAATAGCACGGCATCATGTCGTGCCTTCCGTCCCGTACTTCAGCTATTAAGTTGTTGGCTCTATTACACAATGGATTTTGATTTGGATCAGTTAGAGCTAATAGCAATTTTCAGTAAAATATTAACCAAACACTCACAAAAATCACTCGTGTGGCTCCATCCTCTCCTTCAATAGGATTAATCAAGATAGCTATTTACTCTTTCCACCACTCCAGTGTTTTCCCACCTTCCACTCCAAACAAGGAAATGACGCTAAATTCATTTAATACAAATTTATATTATTGTCTGAGGCATTTTAAGCAATGCTTAATTTAATTTCCTTGTTTGGAGTGTGGTATTGGAGAGCAGGACCGGTGTAATGTAAAAATGGGATTCGCCCCTCCACCGGGCACCCAGCTACATTCTCCAGTGATTCACAGGAGCTCTGTTTACATTCCATTGCAATTCAAATGCGCCAAATCATCTCTCTGTCCTGCAGGGGAAAAAAAAGTCAGCCTCTGAAAGCAGATCATCCCACCCCTCCTCGGGCTTGACCCTCCAGATGTGGTACAAGTCTTCTTATTTGATTAGACTGCTGACAGGTCAGATATGTTGACTGTTCATGTTCTCTTGGCCTGGTAATCAGTTAGCTAGAGTTCGCATCTTTTCTGCTTTGGGAAATGGAAATAACCTTTATTGAGTACCTATAAAGCTGGTTAGAAACAAAACAAAACAAAACAAAGCAAGAACAAAATAAATCAGCGTCACATTTTTAATTCTACTCAAAAATCCCATGAGTAAATGGGATTTCACATCTAAGAACAGTGACAAGCAGAGAGGACACACAACCTGCCAGTTGGTGGTTGCAGTGCAGAGAACCAGGTCTCCACAGCGCTGGACTTTGCATTATCTCCCAGGCCTAAGTGCACAGGGTCACTCCATTGTGGGAGAGAGTTTCTCAGCCAGGGGCTGTGAATGGTGAGCTTCAGCCAGGACATGAAGTCCCTGAAATGGTACCTGTGCCTTTTGGAGGAGGGTGTCCATACTTTCTTCAGTTCTGAAAGGCTCCTTGACTTAAAAAATAATGACTGATACCTTGGGCTTTTTGTGAGGACTGGTGACCAGACACAGATGCTCCCTATTCTACACTTGCACTTGGCCAGATTCTTGAGTAACATGAATACATCAACAGCTACCATTTGTTGAGAACCTACTGTGTGCCAGCTCTGCTGGGTGTTCTCAGACATTGGAAGAAGCCTTCAAACCAGCCTGGTAGCAATAAGAACAGAGATGCCTGTAGCTGCTGAACATGGCAAGTCTCCAGGCAGCTTAGATTTCTGAAGTGATGCTCCTCTCCTCTTCCACCCAGTGTTCCTGACTAGTGTTACTCCATCTAAGCTTACTGGTTCCACTGCACACAGAGCAGGGAATAAGAGATGACTCCTAGTTCCTCTTCGGCCATCAGCTCCAAATGGCTTGAGCAGAATATCCTAGTTACCATAATATTGCCACTTATGAAATGCAATCAATATCTACCTCCCTCTCCCACTCTTAGTCATCAAATCAAATCAAAACAAAAATAAACTTAGGAAATATGTGAGCCTTCCTTATGAAGATTATGAAGCTAATAAGGTCCCAATCATTTAATGCAATGTTAATCTATCTCATTGACATCTTGGAATACTGGTTTCCAAGCAGTGGTAAAAATAATGAAGACACAGTCTCTGGCCTCAGGGAGATTAATATCTAGCATGTAGAGAAAGGCAGGGTTACAAAATATCACAGGGGAGGATAGAGTACACATTACAAGAAAGCTCTAAATTACTTGCTGTGGGATGTCAGAAGAGGGACACATACCTTGCTTGGGAGATGAGATTGGGGAAGGCATTGTGTAGAGGTGGGATTTGAAGTCTTGAAATAGTGGAACAGGCAGAGAATGTTTCTGAAGGAGTGAACAGCAGAGGCTATGATAAAGAGCATGGGATGTCAGGGATAAGTTTGGACACTCATGAGCAGCCAAGGTTGCCTGGATGATAGCCTTCCTTGGCCAGCAGTAGAAGGTAGACTGATAGGCCGGAGTGAGGGCCAGTTGAATTCACATGTCACCCACCCATAGAGAGTCTGACTTAAAGGCCTCTACTGAAGTTTGGACTTTGGAATTTTTTAATAATCCTCTCCCCCCAGTGATTCTAACTTGCAGCCAATGTTGGGAACTACTAGGCTAGAACTACTAGGTCTTCAAGGTGTTCTTCCGCCTCAGAGAGAACGGTGCCCTTTTTAGCAAAAGGAACTTGGGTTGAGAATGTGGCTGGCTGGTTGTAATTGCTGAAAAGCTGTTTGAAAGCTCTTTGTCCTCAGGCAGTGGGTCCCTGATAACCCTGGAGGGGGATTCTAGGAACATGGCCCAAAGCCCACCTACAGGGAATGCAGTGGGCCGGGTAGGAGCAGGCAACCTAGTAGTCCTGCTTCATCAGAGTGGGCAGCCTCTACTCAGCTTTTGCCAATTTGCTGCAAAGTGGGAATGTGGGCCTTGGGTTGCCAAGTTTTGGGACTTTTCAAGAAAAATGAGGAATTCGGTAAAAAAATTCAAATGTTTGATAAAAACACTACACAAGCCAAATAAAACCCAATGGCCAGCTGGATTCACTCAGCATGTCTTTAGTTTGATACTTATAACTTTTAGTTTTGATTAAAAAGAATTGGGGAGAAGGGGGAGGGAGATAGAGCTGGAAGAGAGTATGGGGGGATAAATTATGAGAAAGAAAATAAAATCAAATAATTATTTTTCTTTTTATTAACCAATTGCTACCTGACCAGTAATCTTTAGAGAGACAGTGTTTATATTGACTCTGTGGTTTCTTTTCTTCTTCTTCTTCTTTTTTTACTGTAATATCTGGCTGAGGAGACATAAAACTCCCATATATATTTATCCACTAATGGCCAATAAGGTCTGCCTATACTCTCCCATGTTATTTTGAAGCAAATCTCAGATATTATCTCATCCCCTCCATAAATATTTCAACATAACCACAATACAACAATCACACCTAAAAATGAATAAACATTTCTTAATAATAGTTTAATTTTCAGTCATCTGAAAATTTCAACATTTAAAAAGAAAATTAGTTAGACTCACAATCCAGATTAAGTCCACACATTACAATTAGTTGACATGCTTATGTTTGCTTTTGATATTGTTGTTCGCACATTGATTTTGCTGAATTGGCTATTATGAATGTGTTTGTATCTAACCCTCCACTAAAGGATTTGTAAAAATGTAATGAAGGTTTTGCAAGGCCAAGCTCTGTGATTATATTAGAAGTTCTTTTGATAAAGTCAGTCTTATAAACAGCTAAATTCTGTCAAAGAAAAAAATCCATTTTTAATGCATGATTGAATATTGATAATTAATGGGAACTATGAGGAAGTCATATGCAAAGATTAATTACCAGCTGAGCTCTGAGAATGCTTTTCTTCCTTTGTAATCTCACCTCCTGAGAGAAGTAGTCTATATTGGTCCTAGAGCGAATTGACAGATATGTCCAGAAAGAAAAGCTACAGACTTTAATCTTTATTGGTCATGCTTAATTGGATATACTATTATTTTTTATTTGCAGAGAGAATATTTGTCAGTTAATTCTTTCTGTAATGCTGGAATGGAGAGGCGGGGTCCCGAGGCCTTTTCACTGTACTGGATGGCTGGGGTTATGAGTTCTGCGATTCTCAATATTTCTCCTTATTGGGCATATTTGAAATCAATTCCTTACAATAGAAAGGCAAATGGTCTGAATTCAGGTCATCCTCTACAGCAAGTATGTCAAACTGAAAGACTAACACGGGCCAAATAAGCAAGGTTTAAGTTTATGTGGGCGGCAAAAAAAACAAAAGCTCCAATTGTCATAGGAACGTAGGTTTATTTTGATAGAGACATGCTGAATCAAAGGGCTGAAATAAATGAGTAATCATTAACAGAAAATAACATTTTAATAAAAATATTTTTTCTTGACACTGAATAACTGCACAAATTAATAAGCATAACGCAAATAAACCTATTTTCTTGTTCTCTGAAAGCGAAATATTTCCTGTTGCGCACACCAAACAAGTCAGTACAAGACTAATGACATGGCAATCGGCTGCTAAAATATTCACTGCTAGTATTAGTGGGGAGAGATGGTGTGCCTGCGGGTAAGGCATATAAGGGAAATGAATGCAACACGATTATAATAAGCAGTCATTAGTGAGCATTGTAATTCGTTAACAATTATGTATAACAGGATATTGTAAAAATTAAGTTACGAAATTTTTATTGAAACGTTTCTTACATACTGTTATATTGGCTGGGTCGCAAAAATATTCATTTTGGACCGAGAGTTTGACATGCTTACTCTACCCACCAACCGTCTTCACAGTTGTCACTAAACTCTGACAAGAAGTGACACCTTCCTGCTTCCTGCTTTAGAAAGAACTTGAGTGAAATTGACCCCTGAATAAAGAAAACTATAAGGTGTTCCCCCAAAATGGATCCACACTTCAGATAATTATAAGTCAGTGTTTATTAACATACAATTCATTTTCAAAATTTAAAAGAATCCACAAAAATAATTATTTTGGTCAATGCCTGTTTTTCACGCTGAAGATCATTCTGGTCCAGGCACTGCTGATAATGTGACGCCAAGGAATCACAAACATTCAGAAACATTTCAGTGGGTGTTTGTGCACCCTCAAGTCATCAACTGTTTTTGTACTGTAAACTTGATTGTTTTTTTTTATGGATTTCAGAAAGGAAGGGAGAGGGAGAAAGCTATAGAAACATCAATCCTGAGAGAGAATCATTGATCAGCTGCCTCTTGCACACCCGGAGAGCAACCCAGGCATGTGTCCTGACTGGGAATCAAACTGTGACCTCCTGGTTTATAAGGAGATGCTCAACCTCTGAGCCACACCGGCTGGCTGGGCAAAGCTTTTATCTTTTATGCATCCCCACAAAAAAAAAGTCTAGTGGCACTTTAGGATAAATTTTCTTTGTTCAAAGCTCAGTCTGGCTTCACCTCTTATTTCTACCCACTGAGCACCTCTTATTTCTAATCAGTTGAAGCTGAAAATTGAGTTATCAGCTGTTAAAATGTGTGTATATATGTATTTTGTGTGTGTGTGTGGAGGGGGAGGGACACCCTGTATCATAAATCCATCAAAAAAGAAGCCAGACAGGCATAGCTGTTTGCACCTCTTGGTGGCATTGCATTTGCACACCTGCCTGGGCTTCTGAGACGTCTGCAGGCCAGTCTGTGACCGGCAGCAGCTCGGAGTCTGAGTGCAGAGGTGGCTGGTGGCTAATTACACGTTTGATGAACTTGTTAAGACAATGCCGCACGTGTCCTCCCTCAGCTGCAAATTGCCAGGTTACTGGAGAGTTTCCTGTATGGTTACCAATTACGCCTAATTTGGTCCTGATTTCCGAATCTGCCTTTCTGTCACCAAGTTTGTGATTATGAATCGCTCGTGTTGATCACGAGTGGGGCTAAACTTCTGACGGCTGACACATGTAAGAAAGCCATTCAGAAAAACCCAGCGGTGTTTAGGCATCTTTACAAAACAGAATGTCCATGGGTATTTGCATCCCTGAGAAAAGTTTGCTTTCTCTAGGTATTTGTTTTCACAAGGAATTTGTTACCTGAAAACCATAGACAGGCTTCCAAATGGGCCCCTGGGCAGAAAGGACAGCCCCATGCTACCTGAGCAGGGACAGCCATCACATTCCTGAGGGGTGTGCATTCAACCCACTCATGGGGTGGGGCTGGGGAGAATGAGGCAACATCAGTGCCCAGAGCGGGTGTTGGGCAGACCTGCCTGAGAACCTGGAGAAGAGGCTTTCCTTGAATACAGAAATGGCAGGCAGACCCTTGACATTAGCAGCCTCATTAACCAGGGGTTTCTTCAGGGCAGGAGCCCCCTGTCTGTGGGTGGAAGGAGCACAGCAAGAGCCGAGGCCCTCGGTGGGTAGGGCCCTCTTGCTCCTCTTCACAGTTTTTTGCAAGGAGTCTGATTAAGACACCAACCCTCAAATATTCTCCTAAGATTCCTCTAACACTTCCTTCCTCCTCCCCTCCCGCTAAGAAGGAGCCTGAGGAGGGTCCCTGGATCCCTGCTGCTGCCCCGATAGGACAGAGGCCTGGTTGGAAGCCTGAGGCAAAGAATGGTGTGTGGTGAAGGCGGTGAGGAGGGAGGTGAGCAAGCAGAAGGCGAGGGCAGAGGCGAAGATGGATGTCCATGCTGGTGGGACCTGGGGGACAGAAAACAGGTGGACATGGAGGGTCCTGCCGGAGCTGACCTGGCCGTGGGGTGTGACAGATTTGAGCAGGTTCTGTAGTCTCACTCAGGGAGAAAAGGGGTGGTTGAGGACTGCGCCATCCCAGTCCAGGGGCCAGATCTTTCTTTGTCCTGGCCAGGTCTCTGATTTGGTCCTGATTTCTGAATCTGCCTTTCTGTCACCAAGTTTGTGATTATGAACTGTGGTCTGTGGTCTTTACCCGTCTGCAATGGCCAGCAAGCACCTGGAAACAGAGCCACGGACTGGAGAGCTACCTCTGAGGGGAGCCTTGTGCACTACCTTCCCATCCACCGAATCCCCAGGTGCTTTTGGAGATACTTTTAATCAGTAAAGGGCTAACTATTAAGTTGCTCTGAACTGGAGTGGTCTGCTCACCCAGGAGATGGAGGTCGCTTTTAGGGCTCCGTCAAAAAAGCCCTCTATGTGACCACAAAAATCAGAAATGAGAGGGGTTTAAGGTTTCCCTGTGTTAGCATAACCAGCAAAAGACAGCTCATTTGCTTTATGCAGGCAGTCTCTCCTCCAATAGGTGCTCATAGATCCAGACAGAGAAACCAAAAGCATCCATGTGACCCTAGAAATGAGAAGACGAACCCAGTTAATGAAGAACCCAGAGAAGGTCAACATCCTTCTAAGATCAGCCAAGAGGCTACTCACAAAACCGTGGAGAAAAGCTCAGACAAACCTTGTTTTCCCTTAAGAATGGGAAGGGCCAGGTGACTTTAAGGTCTGTAATTGTGTCCCTCTAAGGCCCTTGTCTGACACCATTAGGGTTAAGTATAAATCATACCTATATTAACATCATGCAAGTTCAAGCCACAGTGGCCTTCTCAACCACTGGGCTGGAAACTCCATAAGGACGAAAGACTTTGTTTTGTTCACCATTATAACTCCATCACCTAAAACAGGTGCTAGTACATAGCAGATGCTCAATAAAGTTATGCATCGATGAAATGGATGATGTGCTGAAAAACAGTGAGGGTTAGTGATGCCAGTATTTACAAGTTAGTTGACCTTGTACAAGTTTTATTATATCTCTTAGCCTAAGTTTTTCAAATTACAAGCTGGAAATCTGTTCCTTGGGTTGTGAGAATTAAAATTAAATGGGATATTCTGTAAAGCCTTTGGTCTATAATGGAAATGCAAGAAAAGTTCCTCACTACATGCCCTCCACTTTGATCCTAAGAGGGTTAAGGCAGAGTTCCAACTCTGATCTTAGTGATTCAAACTAGCTTCCAGCATGGTGGTTTCATCCAGCTTCCTATGGAGGAAAAAGTTTTAAATGTCAGAGAATGAGTTTTCACGGTAAGAACTGCATTTCACAAAATGCTTCAACAATACAAAATAGCAAGATTACTCAGGACAACCTCAGAAAAGAACTATATAACATTTTCTAAATGAGAATTTAACACATAGTAAAAAATATTTGAGTGGATAAATGAATGGATGGTATGATAAATTTAGACTAAAAGGCTTTACTAAATCTTGCCTTAATTATCAGTAAATTTTGTTTTAATCAAAGCAGCCTATCCTGTATTCAAGTGCTGTCACTTTGTCAGTGGGCTTCCATTGATCCTGCTGAAGTGCAAAATTTACATTTCTGCATGGAAAAACAAATTCTGTGCTAAATTTCTTTAATTTTCCCAGCAAACATGTTATGTCCTTAGTAACTATACATGAGGTTTAAGCACGTCAAACATCCTTCATTCTCTCCTATCCTTCTGTGTGTATGTATGTGTGTGTGTGTGCACGCACGCTTTTTATATTGTACAGAAGGTGTTTCTCTGTGCTTGCAAGATTTTCACTAGTGCCCAGGGAAGGTGCTGGGCATGGAATAAGTAAAAGGAAAAGATACCAAGAGGAAGTTTGTGCTGTTTGCCATCCATGAGAGAATAACAGCGTGCTCTAGGGAGGCTGCCGGAGAGGCTTCTTAAGGCTCAATTCCAGAGGGAAAGTTGAAAACTTCTTGGAAAAGCTGTTTTGGTGCAAGAAAGGCTGGGGGTGAGTGAGTAGGGCTCTACTTTGAGATTACTTTCCTAGGGCAAGCTGACTAGATGACTGTGATGCAGAATCTGTTGAAAGGGGTAGGGGAAAAAAAAGGAAAGCTTCTTAGCTTGAGACATCTATGCCCGATTTCTCCTGCAGCACAGTTTCATGGCAAGGCCATGCTGTGACAATGACAGCCTGTGGAATATAGTACTACAAAAGCAGCTTCGACTGGGAGAGAATGGGAGACACTGTGCCCACCCTGGCTGTTCTCCCCCCAGCCCCACCGCCCTTCACCTGCACCCCACGCATACTTACCCTGTCCACACCTAAGTTTCCAGTCCGCTCTTCATCCAGGCTCTCTGAGAAAGATGGTAGTCTGCTCGCCAGGAGCAACTGCAGCTGCGGCCTTGCCTCTTTCACTCAGGAGAACTGGAAGACACCTGAAAACAGAAGCTTTCATGTGGAATGGGGTGGAGGGGCTGAAGAAACAACAATAATATTGGCTTTAAGGAGCACCCATTTTTACAGGCAATGGGCTTGATTCTCTCTTCTGCAGTAGCACAAGGAGCCAGGGCATCTCTGAGACTTCTCAATGGGCAGCTCCAATCTGAGTGTCCCCCCAAGGGATCTCCTGGGAAGCAGTTCTAGAGCCTTCTCCCAGCTCACTCATTGAGTTCCGGTGGCCTATGTTTGGGGGCCACAGGGTGCTGAGAACTTTATTATACTCTTCATCATGTAACCTGCTCAAGTCTCTGAGGCAAGAATGAACTTTTACCTGGTTTAGGAAGTCAAACGCATAGGGACTTTTGGATGCTTGTCCCTGGTCAAAGAGCTAGTAAGAGTTAGAAGATTCTGGACTCAAAACATGATGCCCAGTTCAGGCTCCCAGCACATATTGTGGGCTAGCAGGTAGGTTTTTCTCTCCCTATCAAGCAGATGAGGAAACAGCAGAGGAAGCCTTGATAGATCATCCAGGTACCCCTGCACCCTCTGCCTCACCAGGTGTATTAAATCCGCAGGAAAACACAACAGCAACTCTGAGTTGTGCTTTTTTTAAAATCCTCACTTGAGAATATTTTTTTTCATTGAGTTTTAGAGAGAGTGGAAGGGAGGTAGGAGGGCGCAAGAGAGAGGAAAGAGAGAGAAATATCGATGTGAGAGAGACACATTGTTTGCCTCCCATGGTACGTGCCTTTGACCAGGAATCTAACCAGCCACCCTTCAATCCCCATGCTGATGCTCTACTGAACACCACAGTCAGAGTTGGGTGGTGCTTTTTTGCAGCAAACTTGATCCTTATTGATTTAATTTCAATTCCAATATAAATGGTTGTTCTCAGCAACATTCACCTGGAGAAAACACATGTTACCATAGAGCCCTGTTGTTGGGCAGAGCTGAGGAGATGGAGAAAAATAAAGCAGGGTGAAGGGATGGAGGATGAAGCGGGAAGGTGGCTGTCCTTCTCAAAGCCAGGCATCGCTCGCAGAGGGCACTGCGTTACCAATCTCTTTCTTGGATGAGAAGAGGGAGAATGTGTGGGAGTGCCTGTGGGCACCCACGTGGGCAGCTGCACTGCATGGAAGGCTGTGTGAGGCTGGAGAAGAGCTGTATCTGTCAAAATGGACTTCTCATGGTTAAATGGGCCCAAATCCACAACCAGAGTCTGGTGGCTGGTGCTGCCAGAGTCCTCTTCGTGCACCCTTCATTTCGTGAAAAGCCACAAACTAAGCTTTCAACCTCCTCCTGTACTGTGCAGGCTCCTGCCTTCTGAGTCAACCACTATTAGGGAGTTCACGGTTTTGTGTTTCAATCATGAACTGAGAGCTGCCCCTCCATTCAGAACTGCATAACTATACCCCCATTTTCATCTGTTACTGATAATCAGAATGCATGATGGCCACCAATGAGGACTGCGTCATTTGGATCAATTAGAATTGTCATTTGCATTAAGTGGACCTAATTGGGAACCTGGGCAGGAACTTTTTCTATAAAAAAGCTGCTCCCCCTCCTCCCTCCACGCACGTTCGCTGGCTCCGTCTTGGTGGAGTGTACTTCCTGGTTGTGCCAGAACGTTGCTTTTCTCTGGTTTGCAATCTCTTTCACCTGCAGAAAGTCTCTCTGTTTTCTAATATGCTTTGGGGGAATTTCTGTTGACAGCTGGGAGTGAGGGCAGTGAAGAATGGGGAGGAACAAGGGGATTAAGCAAAATTTGCAACGAGTTGTTCCTTAGGCTTCCCTTTCTGTTTTCTTTCAACCCTTTAATGATCTCCCAGCGCACCCCATCTTTCTCATCCGCACCTGTGACCTCTGCTGTATCCTCTGCTTCCTACGATTTTGTTGTGTGGACGACAGTCATTACCTCTTTCCCCATCAACTCCTCAGATGTCACATTTCCTAGAGACCTGGCTTGTCTCCTTCATAATGTACACATCCTGTGTCTCAGTCCCCCAGGGCCCTTTAAGTGACCAGATAGCTATTTTTTTTCTGTACTAACTTAGCTCATTTTGCATTTGAATGACACTTTCACAGGCGGCAAATATGTCTAATGTTGGATTGCCCCAGGACCTCTCCTTATCGTTACACTGACTACCTTGGTGCTCTCATCCAGTTTCAAGGCTTTAAATACACCTATAATTTGATGACTCTCTGATTTATATTCCATGCAGACCGCTCTCTCTACCTATCTGACTTTTCCACTGGGAAGTCTAATATATCTACCAAAACTAAGACTGTGTGACCAAATCCTGGCTCCGTCTGCAGCCTCCTCCATCGAGTAAAGGGCAATTTGATTTTTCCACCTGCTCAGGATAACATATTTGGGGCGTCCTTTACTCTTCCTTTATTCTCACACCCTGCAAGGACTAGTTCGCCTTCAAATAAACCCAGATTTCAACCCGTTCGCACACCTCTGCTACCACTTTGGCCTAAACCACCATCATGTCTGGCTTTGCTTCTTCCAACAGACTCCTAACCATTTCTTCTTTGGCCTGCTCTTAGCTCAGCAGCCAGATTGATCTTGTTAAAAAGCAAAGCAGGACACCTGGCTCCTGGTTCGCACCTTCCAGTGGCTCTCGCCTTGCTCTGAGGAGTCAATTTGGAAACTGCTCTCTTTACCTCTGCTTCTTTGGGAAAACAAACAAACAAAGCCAGCCTGCTCTACGCCCTTTCCTTGTGCTCTCCCTCCTCTTGTGGCACGTGAGGGCCACACTTGGTTGCAGACTTCTCATGTGCTGATCAGTCAGTCACTTTACAGCTGGTCAAGGTTAGATTTGCCCAGAAATGTTCTCCCCAGATCCGAGGACTCTCCCCAGAAGCTCTGGAAGAAAAGACCGCCAAGGGCCCTTATCCAAGGAAAAACTGTCCCGTTTGTCCCCACCCATACAGGAGTCACCATTCTGTCACCAGCTCAGAGCCCACACCCACAGGGAAAACCCCTGTTTCCAGTAACAGTTAGCCCAGCAGCTTTCTTCTGCTTGGGCCTTCAACTATTTCTCTCTCTCTTTTTCCCTTTAAGAAAACCAAGTGCATTTTAATTTTATGGGCTTGACAGAACTAGGACAATAGGACAATGTTTGCTGGGATCAAATTTTTTGTGTGCGAATTTTTTCTGGCAGAATCAGTGTTTGCAAGAAGCAGATAAAACTTGACTGTGGGAGAACCTCGCTGTAGCAGGCAGCTGCCTGCCAGCAAATCTCCAGTTAGCAACAGAGCCGGAGTCATTGTTAGCCAGGTAGGAGAGACAGGGGGAAGAGAAAACCCCAGAGCTTCCTTGTGGGCTCCAAATGAAATGAATCGCTGTTCGGCAATTACTCTTAAGACAGCAGACCTGGTACATGACTCTCTAAAGATAACATCTCAACTTGGTTTGCCCTCCTTACACAGCACAGGTGCATATGCATCAAGGAAGCCCCACAGCCCCGAGATATTTTATTCACCTCACACTCGGAGGAGTTCACTGACTGGAATTCAATAGGAACGGTTCTCTGTGTGAAAGTAATTTCAGAAAGTAATCTAGTTTATGGAAATGAAAGGCATCAAAACACAAAAAAACACTGTTTCTCTACAAGTGCTTTGCCTCAAATATTTGACATGGAAATTTGTATAATCCCTCTGGGGGCATGTGGGTTTCACCAGTGTTAACATCTTTTGAAATGAATTTCACAAATGTTTATTTGCCGCACCAGGCTGACAAATAATTTAGAATATCGAGGCAGCTTACCGGAATCAAACTTAATGATATGGATCTCAGAAGATTGTGGAGGTTAAGTGTGAATTTTAATTGGGTCGGGGGTGGG
>PVJN01006096.1:0-77503 GCA_004026805.1 Lasiurus borealis | reverse complement strand
ATATTTCAGAAATATCTAAGAAAATGATATTCTACCTAGTACAATACACTCATTTCTAAAATACTGAGAGTATCGTGAGCTGGAAGAACCAACGGGCTCATCAAATTTTTCAATTCATTTGTGGTCTTTCATGCCAGTTTTATGTTGCAATACAATAAGATAATTTTACTAATTTTGATAAAGCACATCTAAACTTTTACCAAGAGATTCTTACATTCTCAAGGAGTATTTTCTTCATTTAGTTCATGAAGGAGGAAACTTACTTAAAGCTAATAATGCTTGGGTAGGGTAAAGGGTGCTTCAAAGGCATTTGATCACTAGATGTAACGTAGAGCGAGTCACACATGTTCTGAGAGTGAAGAATGGGTTGGCCATCCTCTGCTCCAATTTCCAGGATGGAAATGATGGCCTGTCTCGCCCAACTGAACTACCTGATGAAGAGATCTCTCTCAGGCTTGGGCATGGGAAAGGAGACCAGGGACAGTTGGCTATTCTAAATTCCAATTCTGTCACCTTTGACTAAAGTTGTGTCTGGCAATTAGACCAAGTGGTATAAGCAGCATTAACTAATCAGGAAAGGAAACCTGCGCTTTGAATCCTGGTCTGCGCTATTTTGCTGAGTAATTCCAAGGAAGTTGTAACCTTTTAGAGTCACAGTTTCTTTCATCTGTGAAATGAGAATAGTAACATCTACCTCCTGGAGTTCTTTTGAGTAGTAATCAATACTTAATACCATTTACTAAAAATAAATTAACATTAGATGTAGATATAGATATAGATATATAGGTGTAAATATAATATTTATGAATACACACACAAATATGTTAGCTATCTGGCAGTCTGGCACTTGGTATGGCAAAGTAAAAATTTTATGCACATGGGCAGAAAATGGCTTTTGTGTTAAATATTATGAATACACACACATACATAAAATAACAAATGTCTCCTTCCTTCAAGGATTTTATATATACACTAGAGGCCCAGCGTGTAAGGGATGGGGCATCCCTAAACCTGGCCTGCACCCTCTCCAATCTTGAACCCCTTGGGATCGGGCCTAAACCAGCAGGCCAATATCCCAACTCACAATCTGGGACCTCTGGCTCCTAACCGCTCGCCTGCCTACCTTCCTGATTGCCCCTAACCACTTCTGCCTGCCAGCCTGATAGCAACCTAACCGCTCCCCTGCCTGCCTGATTGCACCCCAACTGCCCTCCCCTGCCATCCTGATCACCTCCAACTGCCACAACCTGCCACAACCTGCCTCCTTTGCCAGGACCCACCTCCTCAGTGCAAGGTTGCAGAGATACCAGGACTGGCCTCCTTCCAGCAGCACAGAGCCACAGGACCCCCAGGCAGGCCTTACTGTGTGGAGCAGCTGCCACTCCACACCTCCACTGTACACGTGGCCATCTTGTGGTGGGCATCTTTGTGGCGGCCATCTTGTGGCAGCCATCTTGTGGTGGCATTGTAGGAGGTTATGATGCTACCTAGGCTTTTATTATATAGGTTTATAATTCATTTACTAACTTAATCTAAATAAAGTTTCTAGGTACAATTATTACAATATCTCTTTAGAGATGAGAAAATAAGACCTAGTGGTAGTAACAAGCATTAGTATAGGAGTAGTTGCTGTTATGGTAAACAAGATCTGATGTCATCTAAAGTGTGTGATCACAAAAACAGGAACTCATACAATGAAGAAATAGGCCTATCCATAGATGGTTTGAATAAAAAGTTAAAGGAGTAAAAAAAAATAAATTAAAAACATATTTTTGCATAGGGAATAAGCATTAGGCTTAAGCCTAGTGGGTCAGAAGCTTCAGAAAGAACTTTTTTAAAAAAAATACATCTGTTTTGTGTTACCCTCCTTTCTTTTTTTTTAAACTGAACTTATTGGGGTGACATTGGTTAATAAAATTATATAGGTTTCACATGTATAATTCCATAATACAGCATCTGCATATGGTATTGTGTATTTACACCCTCGGTGACGTCTCCTTCCATCACCATATATCCCTTTTACTTTCGGCGTTAAGATGTAGTGGGATTAGTGTAACTCAAAATTGACAGCCAAGAATGTGTAGTTTTGTTGTTATATTTTTTATTGATGACACTATCATGTAAGGATTTTAAAAGTGGAATGAGACAACTGCACAAAATCTGATCAAAATTTCAACAGTTAATAAAAGAGAGAGCCTGGAATTGTGGAGGCCTGCCTGGGAGAGTTTTGTTTTCAACTATTTATATTCTTATAATTGGGGAAGCAGTTTTGTGTGTGTGTGTGTGTGCGTGTGTGTGTGAAGGGAAAAGAAAGGTGATTCTGTGGTGGCATACAGATAGAAATGCAGAGTCTTAAATGGTGTTGAAAGATAGTATTTTATCTTTGAAAATGCTAAATGCACATTACCAACCAATAAGCCCTTAAAATGAAAGGTAGACTAAGACAGCCACTTCTTTCATTGCTAGGTATGAAAACCAAAGAATCTTGGAACCATAGGATTTGTTCAGTCACAAATGCAGCAAATGAGAGATATGAAAGGCAACCTATATCTCCTATTTCCCAGTCAATTGCTTTTACCTCAGTATGCCATATGTATAATCTTTCAAATATGTGTCATTGTCCCTCTTCCCATATCAAGTAATTATCTAACTCAACTATACTTTCTCTGAGGGTGGTCTTATGAAATTAAAAAAATAATAATCATAGAAGAGTTAAGATTCATGAAAAGCAGCAATGCAACTTATAAATACTAAATGATAGATGTCTAGAAGTATAAAATAGTTATGCTCTAAGTTTCTAGCAATAATTAAACATTTTTTTCAGAGCTGTTCTTTCGGGATTCTACTTATTTTTAAATCCAGTACTTGGCAATTGCCTCCCATAATTTGCCTTTTGTATTGGACACTTCCTTCTACACATGAAGTCTGCTACATAATATTGGCATAAATAAGTGTAGGATCTATTATTCTTGTAAAATGGTGTTAACTGGGTACCATAGAAAGAAAAGCAGTGAGAATGAATGTTGTGAGGATACTTTAAATCCAAGAGAATGACTGGCTTACTTGATTGCTGGGAATAGTCTGTCCATAAGGAAGACTGGCTCCTAATGAGGATGGATGCATCACCTAAGTGCATACGAAACAGCAGCAGCAAAGAAGAAATTGTGATGCATGTAGAGAGCCTTTTCTTTGAACGATGCCTGTTATAAGACCGCGTTTGAAGCTAGTAGAATGCATTCTCCTATGGATTGCACAATAAGTAAAATGACATGATGGAAACAAATATCATCAAGCTATAAGAGGCCAGAAATTGTGAGTTCTTTGTTTTCTAAACAAAAGAATTTTCCACTGTCCAAATGTCTGACAGACATTGAATCTTTCACTCAGCTGAGAATTTGTTTCATTTTCCTAATCAAGATGAATTGATGTAGACTAAAAAAAAATATTTTCTAGGGGGAAAAAGGCCTTTTGGAGGTTTAGTATAATAATAGCTAATGATTTAGTTCAGATTTTATTGAAAACAATCGAGGCAGATAAAATAATAAAGGTGAGAAAATAATGAGTCCCTGCTACCTGCTAGAAGCATGTAAATGATTGTGTATATACAGTTTTTTACTTACCAGTAATTTCAAAGACATATATATATATATATATATATATATATATATATATGAAGTATTTACTCTCAAAATGAATATTCCACTTAGTATTTTGTACAGAAAAATTATAGGAGATGCCTATATTTTTGTCTGGCATGCTATTATGAAAGGATAAGAAATTCTATTTCATTTTCAAATAACAATAATACCATTTTCTGATTATATAGTACATTCTGTATGCGAATTCAAAAGGTCAACTCCATTCAAGGTGTAACAGAATTTTATCATTAAATTTAATGATATTTCTGGTGGTGAAAATTCAGAAGTGGTTTTTGCTGTGTTGCCACAATACATGCAGTGAGAAAAACTTAGAAATTTGTGACTTCATATTTTCAGATTCATAAAGAGAGCCATCTGAAAAGCTCTGTAACTTTACATTAATTTTTCAGGAGTCTATTTTGAATCCTAAAGGTGAAAAACATGTCTAATACAAAGGGTTCACCTTCAATTGAAAGTATACATTTGAGACCACTTACAGTTTTGCTTGGATTTAAAAATCTGTGATCTGGAACTCAATAAATTTCTATAAAAATGAAAGACAACATTTATTGCAATGTAGTCTGAAATTCTCATATATTTCATCTGGTGTTACATATTTCATATATACTTCAATATATTCTCAATATATTGGGGGAAAACAGTCAATGAAAAATTATACTTTTGTCTGAATGAGTGGGTCATCTCTATTTATTTTACCCATTTCATCCTTCAGAAAGAGATTTAGTGATATACTTTTAAGCAAAGATGATGAAAGACAAATAAGTTCTACGTGTTTCCTGTAGATGTCAGTTACCAGTGATACTGAGCATTGATTATACTACAATTGTAGATGATATTTTAAAGAATATAATCATATATTCAAAAGATATTTTATATAACAACCACCTCTCAGAATTTTAGAGGAAGAAATAAACCTTAGGAATCATCTAATTATCTCCCTAATTACACAGCTAAGGAAAGTAGAACTCAGAAATTAAAGTAACTTTGCCTTAGGTTATGCAGTGTAAGTTACTAGTAGAGCTAGTTCAAATATCTAGGTCTACTAATTCACTGACATTATTCTCAATCATTGATTTAAGAGTACATTAAGACTTCTAATTTGCATATTTGTATATATTAAAATGATATAAATATAAAAGAGCAATTAAAATTTCAGCATAAAACGTAGTCCCAATAATTTCTTAGGCAATTGATTTAATTAATCAAGATTACACTGCAACTAAAGTCACTGTAATTTGAATAAAATATGACTGAACTCCAGTGAGTAATCTGTATCCTTTAATTTGTTCAGGCACTATGTAGTAAGTTACTATGTGTACCTATTAATAATGCAGATTTTGTAATCAAAGAAAACATAATAATTTCAAGAGAAACATCAAAAGTGTTTTATTTAAAGTAATGTCCATTGCTAGCTATACATCTCCCCATCTTTCAGGTAGTGGATACCATCCCAATAGAACTTTTCTTGTTTTGAGGCAAACCATTCTGAGACCCAATTTTCCACTTCTTCATATGTTTTGAAGTGCTGCTCAGTGTGTGTGTGCCATCGATCAGAACAAGAGGGAATCTGAAGGAGCAAGATCTGGTGAGTACAGAGGGTGGGTTAATACTTCCCAGGCAAGATCTTTAACTGGCTTTGAAGTGTGTGATGGTGAATTATCATGAAGCAAAATTATTCTGCCATGTCTTCTGAAACATTCTGATCATTTCACGATCAAAGTGTGGTTCAAATTGATTATTTGCTATTGGTAGCAATCAGTATTAATGGCTTCACCTGGTTTTAGAAGCTCATAATCCACCACACCTTCCTGATCCCACCACATGCAGAACATTGTCTTCTTTCTGAAACCATTTGGCCTTATAGTGGATGTTGAAGGCTGACCTAGATCAACCCATGATTTTGTGCATTTGGGATTCTCAAAATAAATCCACTTTTCATTACCAGTCACAACTGATGCAAAAAAAGACTTGCTTTGGTAGCACTGAAGCAACATTTTACTAATGACTTTTCAGTTTTCCATTTGCTTTATGTTCAGATGTGGCACCATTTTCCTGCCTTTAAAATCTTTCCCATTGCTTGTAAATGATCAGAAATTGTTGAGCAACGTTTAATCTTTCTGTAAGTTGTTTTTGAGTTTGACATGCATCTTCATCCAACAATGCTTGTGATTGTTGGTCTTCAAACTTTTACAGTTTGACCTGGATGTTCCTTGTCTTTCACATCAAAATCATCACTTTTAAAGTGTTTAAACTAGCATTCACAAACATCTTGAGATGGAGCATATTCACCATAAGCTTCCCAAAGTATACAATAACTTTTCATTCAAAATAAAGTGATGAATTAAAATGTCTCGCAAATGCTCTTTTTTTGGCATGAAATTAGAAACTTTTAAGTGTAAAAATTATCTATGATGTTAACACCTTCAGCAAATTTGAGATATGAAGTTTTGAAGCTTGCTATCAATACAAAATAGCATACATATCAAATCACATATATGTCAACATATATATAACTCTACCTATTGAAAAAAAATCTGCATTATTAACTGGTACAATAGCAAGTGCCAGGCTCTGTTCTACGCCTTCAAATTACAGCAGGAAACAAAAACAAATTGCTATAAATTTAAAAAAAAATTAGTGGAAGATGGTACAAAATAAATGTTGATGTATGCAATAACTTCAGAGAAAATAATAAAACACTGGATAAGAAAGCCTATGGCTAGCTGGGGTTTTATTTAAATGGGGGGTTCTTAAAGGTCAACATTTGGAGGCTAAAGTTGGATTGGCTGGTGAAAAAGCCATGAGGATGAACGTTACTTGCAGCAGAAATAGCAAGTGCTGAGTTCCTCCATGGGTGGATGCCTGATATGCTCAAGAAACAGCAACAGGCAGAGAGCATGGACCATGTGATGGGGATACGAGTAGAGATCAGAACAAGGAGGTGAGGGAACTGGATTGGGCAGGTCAGGGACTGGACTTGTTAAGATCCGTAAATATGCTTTGAACTTTGCTATGTGAAGCCCTCCAAGAGCTTTAAGCAGATATATGATATGATCTTTGTTTCATTTTAACAAGGTCGCTGTGGTTGCTATGTTAAAGACACTTTAGTGGAGCAACAGTAGAAGCAGGAAGACCAAGCAGAGACTATTGCAACAAAGCAGGCAAGAGATGACGTTGGCATTGAAGACTATTAGCCCAAAACTCAGTGTTCTTAGGGAATCCATTTTCTATACTGTAACAGATTAGTCAGCAAACAAATCACTTGAATAGGGTAATTTGAGGTTTTAATAAATTATTTCCAAGGGCGGGTCAAGGTTTAAAGACATCAGTTGATAATATAGTACATTGAGGCTAGTAGTAACAGGGGAATGTACTACCCCCTAGGTCAAAGGGGCAATGAGAGCAACCTATTACTGGAACATAAAAATGATAGCTATAGAGAGATGGCACCCTGATGGAAGTTATAACCAAAAGGGTCATAGTCACAAGCTGGAAGAGAGATGGATATCATGGAATTCAATAGCCCTATATCATTCTCCTCCCTCCCTCTGATTTCCCATTGATGCAACTTATTGAACAAACCCAACCAGAAACTGGAAGGTAAGGATGGATCTGATGTGGCTCCTATGGGTAGACTCTTGGAGACAGAGCAGGATGGGAAGAAAACAGGAAGCACAAAGACAAGATAATACATTGTCCCAACTCACCCCAACTATATTCATGTCTGGTAATAATTCATGAATATGACTAATTCATTAAATTATTTTTTCTTATCTTGGACAATGATATATAAAGTTGATATAGTGTGAATTTATTTTAATGGAAATATCTAATACATCAATGAAAAATATTTTTACTCATGTCTATACTATCAAATAAGGTATTTAAGAGTTATTATTAAGAGTTACAGAACATGTATTTGGCATTTAAAGAAATTTTAAGGTGATAATATATTTAAAGTTTTACTTATTTTTTTTAACCAGTTTCTCCTTCTTTTCTCTTATTCTGAACTTCATTCTCAGTCTAAACAGATATTTCAAATGCAGGAAAACCACCCATTTCTCAAGATTAGGTAATTTCTCAAGCTGATTCTAACTTTCAGAGTAATTCAGAGTAAAACTCAGTAATTTTTAACCTGGTAGAATTCTTAAACATAGAAAATAACAGTACTATAATGAAAACAAATATCACATTTTATAATGCTTTTTTTTCTCAAAGTATTTTTACATATAATAACTCAACTTATAAGGAAAACTTACAAATATGGCTGAGGAAGTTAAATCTATATATTTTATTTAAAAAAAAAATACTAGTGCCATGGCTGGTTTGGCCCAGTGGATAGAGCATCAGCCTGCAGACTGAGGAGCCATGGGTTTGATTCCCGTTGGAGGCATGTGCCAAAGTTGTGGGCTCGATCCTTCCTGGAGAGTGTGCAAGAGGCAACCAATCAGTGATTCTCTCTCATCATTGATGTTTCTCTCTTCTTTTTCTCCCCTCCTTTCTGAAATCAATAAAAATGTATTAAAAATAAATAAAAATAAAAAATACTAGTAGATACTGTAATCAGTCCAATAAACAAAACAGTAAGTGGAACATAAATTCAAATGACTTTGGTTACCCAGAAACACTTCCTGTCCTTCTATTCAGTGAAAACTACAATATAAAAATTTCATAGGGCAGAAGAACAATTTTCCCTGCCCTCTCATTGAACATTCACATACACTTCTGCTGTGGGTCCTAGGTATATTTCCAGCCATTTAGCAATTAAAGTGATCCAGGTGATTAGGGTCAGTTGGAGGTAATCAGGAAAGCAGGGGGGCGGAGAGCGAGGGGAGAGCAGTTTGGAATGAGCAGGCCAGCAGGGAGCAGTTAGGGGTGAGAAGACCAGTAGGCAGAGTGTTTCTGGGCAATCAGACAGGCAGATAGTCAGATGAACAGTTAAGAGCCAGCAGTCCCAGATTGTGAGAGGGATGTCTGACTGCTGATTTAGGCCTGAACCCTGTAAACCAGCAGTAGGACATCCTTCCAGGGGTCCCAGATTAGAGAGCATGCAGGCTGGGATGAGGAACACACACCCCTGTGCATGAATTTTGTGCACTGGGCAACTAGTTTAATATATAACTTATTTGAATTATATTATCGCAAGATTTATAATTGTACTAGAGGTCCATTGCATGAAAATTCATGCACTAGAGGGGTTCCCTCAGCCTTCTGCCTCTCACAGTCCAGGAGCCCTCAGGGTGTGGGAGACAACCCAGTGATCAGGGGAAGGTGACGCCCCATCACATCTCTGCTGCTGCCACTGCCGGCAGCACAAGCCTCAGCCAGCCCTGGTTACCTGAGCCTAGGGTGGCCCTGAGTGTACAGGCAGCTGTCATCCAAGACTTGCCTGCACCTTGGGCTGGCCCAGGGCAGCTGGGGTTGAGGAGGCTGGGGAACTCCAGAGGTAGGTGCATGGCAAGGCCAGACCAGCCTGAGGGCAGGCCCAGCCTTGCAAAGCACCTGCTGCCCAGGTGGGGCTAAGTGGATTGGGTGCCACCATCTTGTGGCTATGGGTGCCACCATATTTGAGGGCTGGGCAGTCAATTAGCATATTCCCTCCTTATTGGCTGTAGGCTCTGCTATCTTTGCATGGTATGAGGGTCAATTAGCATATTCCTTCTTTATGAGATAGGATATTTTGCTCTGGGAAAATACATTACCATTTCTGGGCTGGTGGAATAGAAAGAATACGTGCTTTAATCAGATATTTATTTTATTTTGCAAACATTTTGATATTGCTCACTCTAAGATTCTAAACACTATGTAAATGTCACCTCATTTGTTCCTCATAACAACCCTGTGAAAATGGGTTTAGCTTTATCATTCAAGGGTTATTATTATCACTCAAATTTCATAAATAAGGACACTGAAGCACAGTGGTTAAATAACTGATCAAAATCATGTAACTTGTAAGTGGTAAAAAGGCAGTTTTACCTATTTTATTTTTTTAAATATATTTTATTGATTTTTACAGAGAGGAAGAGTTAGGATAGAGATTTGGAAACATCGATGAGAGAGAAACATGGATCAGCTGCCTCCTGCACACCTCCTATTGGGGATGTGCCAACAACCAATGTACATGTCCTTGACCAGAATCAAACCTGCAGGTCGATGCTCTATCCACTGAGCCAAATCAGTTAAGGCTATCTATTTTATTTTAAATATTTTTATTGATTTATTTGTTAAAGAGAGATAGGAAAGGAGAGGGGTGGAGAGAGAGACACATTGATGAGAGAGGAGCATCATTGATGGGCTGCCCCTGCACACTCCCACTGGTGATTTAGTCTGCAACCTGGGCACGGGCCCTGACCAGTAATCAAATCAATGACTTCTTGGTTCCCAGATAGACACTCAAACACTGAATGACAATTTTAAATAAGTCAGGCTCTATTACTAATATGGGGAAAATATAACCTACCTCAGAAAATGACAAGGATTTGTTGAGATATTTAAGTGCTATCATCCTAAAGTGCCTGACTGGCAAGTAGCCAGGACACAATAAATGTTACTACCTTTAGCTGTTTTTTATTAAAAATTGGTGCCAATGATGTCAATCCTATTCTCCTTCCAATGCCCTTACATTTATAAAATACTCTACTGCAGTTATCCCTAAATATATGAGGATGAAGAACCTTGCTCTTTAGTTGACCCAGCTCTAAGACCTCTCTGCAAATATCCATCTCCCTCTGCAGATTGCCTAAACTGTAGATGTTTTAATCCCAATTGGAATTTCTTCTTTTCCTCTTTCCCAGGATTGGAAAGGACAAAGCCTTCCGTGCATGGAGTAAACAGCACTGAGAAATTCACAGATGGAAATAGGACTTACAACCATGATTCCTGAATATACAAAGAACACAAAAACTCCACGTGTTTATCAAAAATGCAAGAAGAGTGAGGTGTTATAGGTCATTTAAGAAGTCACGGCATCCACCAGTGTTCTGATGCCTCTGAAAATATTCAACATAAAGAAAGATTATGAATAAAAAAGTACAGTTCTTATCCAAATAAATCATCCATCTCTGTGACCTTCCATAACCTAATCAATTTAAAGTTTCAGTTTTCTTATTTGCAAAGTAGAGGCCAAAATGCCTTTTTTATTCACTTCAGAGTCTGTGGGAGCGTTTTCTATTCTCCCTGTGCTCTGGTTCCTTCCCCAAAACAACAAACTATGCTTGGAATTCTTCCTTAAAACAAATTAATGATTGCCAGCCTGGTGTGCCTCGGTGGTTGAGGCACCTATGAACCAGGATGTCATGGTTCAACTCCTTGTCAGGGCACATGCCTGGGTTGTGAGCTCCATTCCCAGTGTGGGGTGTGCAGGAGGCAGCTAATGAATGATTCTCTCTAATCACTGTTGTTTCTATCTCCTTTCTTCTCTGAAAGCAATATATATATTTTAAAAGGGTTAAATGAGTTAGTGAAAGTAAACGCGTTTTCTAGATCTAGGAAAATGTTACATGGGGTACTATGGGCCAGTGTGCAACCAGCAACAGTGAAGTCTGCCTCTGTCCATCTGGCCCAGCATCCTTGAGGGCAGAATTAAAAAAAAAAATGTTAATGTTCTCTATGACACAAAGGATGACCAAGAAGATATTTTATGCACAAATGCACTAAATCTCCAAAACAATCTCCTGCAGAAGTTCAACCTGATATGATTCCTCATGATGTCGTTCTGTGGGATTCTGGAATTTGAGTTAAAGGGTCACTGAAAATTTGGAAATGGCATCTCTAAAATTAAAACTGAGTGGCTATGCTCATGTTTATTTGCCCAAGACATGGCTGGTGATGTAAAAGTATGCTCTACACCGGCTGCTATGCAGCATCTTAATAAATGCTCTGACTCATGCTGTGGTGTTAGTCACATGAGTTTTTTAATTAACCCCCACTTTTAATTAATCACCCTTCTTTAATACCCTCCCATTCAAACTCTTTTTTTGTTGTTGTTGTTGTCTTGCCTTTACTACCTTCTACAAATTTATGTAGATAACCTGTGCAAATGGTGGAAGAAAGATTAAAAAAAAAAAAAAAACTCTTTGCTTTTTAAATTTGCATTTTGATTTGTGTGATGTTAAAACTGTTCAGAGGAGGTTAAAATAGGGAAAGCACCTACCCAGAGGTAAGAACCTGAGTGAAAATGAGAAACAGCTGGGGGTATCCAGCTAAATAGTTTCCCTATAAATACCCACTGGAATTACTCAGGGAGAAAGGAAAAAAAAAAGATTTAGAAGTTTAATATAACAAAGGGCTTTAGAAATTGCTTAAAACAGAATCCTTTTATGCTAAAAGTGGGGAATAATGAAGTGATGAGAAGGCAATTATCACCTGTAATCTAAATACCAATTGACTGCACGTGGAAACTAATGAATTTGTAAACTACCAAAAGTGAACTACAGCTTCTGCAAGGAGTGAAAATGGTACATGCATTCATTCATTGAAGAAGTATTAAGAATAGAGAGCTTTCATTGCAGCTTTAAAATATCCTAAATAGCCTTAGAATCCATCTTGCATCTTTTAGTCTCCATGGCTAAACAACTCTTAGACCTTATTCACTGGCCCACTGGACTCGCCATTTTTGGAGATATACAAGTAGGCATCATCCTAAAATGTTCTGTTTTTAACAATTGTGACTTGCTGAATCAATACAGTTGAACTTGACACAAGTTCAGTGTCATTCCTTTGAGAAATAAAACACCTCTCTGGACTTGAGATACTGAACAAGAAAAGCCTTACCTCATCCACACCCTGTGAGTACTTTAAACAGAGAAATATCTAATTTCAACAAAAGACTCATTCTAAATAACGCAGTGGTTGGGGAAGTGGCACAAATCTCACCTTGTAACAGGAGCCCAGTGTGACACCCTTCATCATCTCCTATACCAGTATATGACTAGAGTAGTCAGTTCCTTTATATTTCCCCAGTACTTGTCAACACAGAGCCTATTCTTTTCATTCCAAGGAGAATAAGCTCTCCCTTGATATGATGAAAGTCCCTCACAGAGTTCCTCTGTTTTTGGTTTTGTTTTGTTTTGTTTTTAAATAATTGCATTTTTTCAGAGTTATGTCGACATTTTCTGGAATATGAGCAATCTGATTGCTAAGAAAGGTCTTGATTTTTACGGTTGATAGGCAAAAAGCTCAAAAGATCTGCTTTGAATGTTTTGTTTAATGTCCCTTAGGAGAGATGTCAGGAAGACAGCTGAACATATGTGACTGAAGTTCTGGGGAGAGATCTGGAGTGAAGACAGGAATTTGGGAGGAATCAGAATATAAGTAATTGTTATTTATGCTCATGGAACTAAGTAAGATCATCTAAGTGCCAGCTGTTAGAGGCCAGAGATGTCAAATGTTTGGAGAAAATGTAAAAAAAATTTGGAAACTAAAACTTGAAACCATATTTGCTACAAAAAAAAAAAATCAGCACAGTTGAGTGACCCACACTAAATTTATGTTTTGATTTTATTATTTCTCTACACCAAAACTTTATTTTGTTTGGTTACATAAGGCCTCCCAGAATGTTCTAAAATAGTCTTGTAATTCTATCATTTTTATGTTCTATTTTCAAAGAATGAATTAGTATGTTAAAGATATTGATGATTTACAAAAAGATTCATTGAGGCAATCCTATCTAATAAAAGAGTAATATGCAAATGAACTGTACCTCTGCTACACCCACAAGCCATGCCCACCAGCTAGTCAGGAGCAAGTATGCAAATTAACCCAACCAAAAAGGCTGTAGCCACAGAATAAGCAGGAGAGTTTGGTTTCCTCAGCAATGGAGGAAGCCAAATTCCTGGCCTTCCCTGGCCACCTCTAAAGAAGACAAAGTTTTAATTATAGAAGATAAATAAACTCCAAAGAAAATAGCTGTAGCCATGGAGCAAGCAGAAGGCTACAAAGTTTCAATTATAGAAGAAAAATAAATCCCAGATACCAGGGCCTCCACTTGGGTTGCCAGGAGGCGTAGTCAGCCTGCAAACCACCACAGGCCCCTCACTCAGGCCACCCCAAACTCCAAGAGAACCCCCACCCTGATCGGGGACATCATTCAGGGCAAACCAGCTGTCCCCATCCATGCACCAAGCCTCTATCCTATCTGAGAAGAGTAATATGCAAATTGACCATCACTCCAACACAAAAATGGTTGCCCCCATGTGGATACAAGATGGCCAGTAGGAGAGGGCAGTTAGGAGGAATCAGGCCTGCAAGGGAGGGCAGTTGGGAGCAATTAAGCCTTCAGGGGAGGGCAGTTAGGGGTGACCAGGCCTGTGAGGGAGAGCAATTAGGGGCAATCAGGCCAGTTGGGGAGAAGTTAGGCATCAATCAGGCTGGCAGGGGAGTAGTTAAGGGTAATCAGGCTGGCAGGCAGAAGCAGTTAGGGGCAATCAGGAAGGCAGGCAGGCAAGCAGTTGGGAGCCAGCAGTCCTGGATTGTGAGAGGGTTTCCAGACTGGAAAGGGTACAAGCTGGGCTGAAGGACACATCCCCATGCATGAATTTCATGCACCAGACCTCTACTTAAATATATAAATGACAAAGAGCTGGTGAATGACAGAAACAGCTTTCAGAAAAAAAAAAAAAACTCTGTAGTTCAGTGATGACCTATAATATTGGGAAAAAATAGATTAGTTTATATGAAAAGCTACATGTTACAGTTTAAACAATTATTGAAGTAGAAGATGGAGGATGCTCATCTCTGTGATAGTTTTTACTTTCCACAATTTTGTACATTTTAAAAAAAAATGGCTAACTTTCAATGAACCATATAACTCAGGTATTTAAAATAAAATGCAAATCTAAACTGTGTGATAATCGTGTTCAAAGTAGATAGATCTGGTCCTCACTTCCCAGCAATGTGATTCTGGTGTCTTACTATCTATGCCATTGTCACACTGTGATAATAATATCTTAGAACAGTGGTCAGCAAATGGCGGCTCACAAGCCACATGCAGCTCTTTGGCTCCTTGAGTGCGGCTCTTGCACAAAATACTATGGCCTATTTTGAAGAAGTGGCATTAGAAGAAGTTTAAGTTTAAAACATTTGGCTCTCAAAAGAAATTTCAATCGTTGTACTGTTGATATTTGGCTCTGTTGACTAATGAGTTTGCTGACCACTGGCTTAGAACATAGAGTTGTAGCCTTCTTATTCCACAAACATTGTTTGAGGGATTTGTCCATGTTATTAAACATATAAGAAAATTGTTTTTAATGATTGCAATAGTCCATTTACTAAAAGTTCTAAATCACTACTTATCTTATTACCCTCTTTTTGGATATTTAGATTATTTTCATCTTACTCCGTGGTTCTAATTTAGGTTTTGCTCTGAACTTCAACCTTTAGATGGTGCAGAAGTTCTAGTAGTCTATTCACTTAACCCCTCTCTTAGATGTTTGCATACCCTCTATTCCTCTCATCTCTTGTCATACCTTCAGATCTCTTCTCCATTTTGACCCTCAGATGGTTGATCTATGCTGGAAAAAAACAATCAATGACAAGAAAATGTCCCAAGCAGCTCCTTATCTACTCCTTGTTTGCATCTGTGTCTGAACACCCTGCCTCCCTTCTGTTACTTTGAATAAACAGCCTGTGCTTCCATTGAAGGGCATCTCTTCCGCTTGGACACCTGCTCAAATACATCACTCCAACTTTTTTTCTTTGTCCTGGATACTATTTTTTCCTCTTGACTAAATTATCTTAAGAGCATGCAAGTGTTCTTCTATTTCTCCCATCTTAAAAAAATGGGGGAGGGGGAAGAGTGGAAGGAACTCCTCAATAACACATCATTATATGTATTATATGTTCTCCTTTAGAGGAAAACTTCTAGACAGTTTTTATAAGCTGTCTTCAGTTTCTTCCTTCTCATTTTCCCTTGAAACCAGTCCAATCAGGATTTCACCCCATATGCCACCAAAACTTCCCTCAAGGTTATCACTATCTCCATATTGTTCAAAGCCAATAATAAATTCTCCGTCCTCATCTTATCTAAAAGGCCAGCAGTACCCAATATGGCTGATGATGGTCTCTCTTCACTTGGCATCAACGATTGCTTGTGCTCTGCTTTCTGTCCTATTTTATGGTTCTATCTGCTCCTTCTCCTTTCACTTTGCTGGCTTTACAATACCTACATGACCTCCAACAACTGAAAATCCCCAAGTCTCAGTTCTAATCTTAAAACTTTTTTCTTCTATCCCTTTACTCCCCTGTGATCTCATCCATGGATTCAAATACCACTTACACGCTGAAAACCTCCTGCTGAGACCTGTCTGCTGAACTCTAGTCTTAGACATGCACTTGCCTACTAGCCATGTCAGCGGGGATGTGTGAGGTATCTCAAAGACTAATCTCATGATCTGTACCTCCGAATCTCCAAACCTGCCCTTCCCACAAAAAAAGTAATGCATGATCACTCTCTTCCTGTTATACCTCTCCTCTGCCAGCACATTCTTTTGTTTCTTCCTTCAAAATATATGCAGTCTCTAGACATTTCTCCTATCTTCATAATTATACTCTGATAGCAGCAACCATTACCACTCAGACATATTATTTAGTAACCTCCTATTTCTGGAGCATGCAAACTTTTTTCTGTGAAAAACCAAGTGGTAAGTATTTTAGGTACTGTAGGCCATAAGGTCCTTGTTGTAACTACTTAACACTGCCACAATGTGAAAGCAGCCTCATGCAAGTGAATGAATGTGGCTGTGTTCTAATAAAACTTTATTTACTAAAACAGGAAGCTGGTCAGATCTAATCTATGAGCCAAGCCATGGTTTGCCAACACCTATTCTAGTTCAACATTCTGACATTCTAGTATCTAGTCTCAATACAAGAGCCACAGTGTTCCCTTTGAAATGAAAATCATAGCACATGATGCCTCTACTCAAAACTGCTCCTAATCCCAGTAAAAGCCAAAATTTCTAATACAGTATTAGTTTCTAAACAGCATTTCCCCCAAAGTTGTTCCCTATGATCCAGCCGCGTTGATCTTTGTGCTGTTCTTTGATCTTGCCCCATGCAGGAAGGCATCTGTCCTTTCCGTTCACTCCGTCTGGAGAATCCCAGAGCACCCCCGTACCTCCAGAGCTCATTCTCCACCTTCCTTAGGTCCCTAGTCAAATGTCCCATTTTCAGTGACGCATTTTCTCTCTAAGAAATTACACTTCAGAGACACTGAAGCATGGTTCAGACTGATGAATTTCAGAGGGAAGGGGATGGGGCAGTGGGAAGAGATTGATCAAAGAAATTACATGCCTATGTGCATAACCCATGGATAGACAATAGTGCAGTGAAGGCCTGAGGAGAGGATGGGAGTAGGGTAGAGGAGGTCATTGGGGAGGGGAGCGGTTTCATCTGTAATGCTTTCAACAATAAAGATAAGTTAATATAAAAAAAAGAAGAAGAAATTGTAATCTCCCTCCTCCCTTTTCTTTACGGAAAAGTTGCCATTTTCCTTTTCTGCTTTTTTTTCCATAGAAATGTTCACCACCAGCAGCTGGCATGTTAAAAAGTTTAATTTTCTTATTTGTTTACCCCATCCTTAGAATATATCCCAGTAGGATAATGAGACATACCTGAGGGTAATTTTGTTTCTATTATTCCCCACTTTGTCCCAATGTCTAGAACAGTTTCTGGCACATGGCTAAGAACTGATAAATATTTGCTGAATGGAGCATTGTAGATGGACATGGGAAGGGCAAGAGAGGGTCTTGCCCTTGATGCACAGAAGATAAATCATTGTATCAAATGATAGAGGTTATTTAAAGCTTTTAATGTAATTATCCAGCTTTTATCTCTAAACTGTTGGCATGAAGTTTTGATGCCCTTGTTTTCCCCTCTCCCTGTGAGAGTTCATTTTATGTGTCAACTTGATTGAACTAAGGGATACACAGACAGCTGGTAAAACATGATTTTGGGGTGTTTTTGAGAGGGAGCTTCCAGAAGAGGCTAGCATTTGAATTGGTGAACCGAGGAAAGCTGATGGCACTCGCCAATCTGGTATCATCCAATCCTCTGAGGGTCTGGGCTGCGGAGGAAGGGTGAACTCCCACGCTCCCTGGTTGATCAGAGACATCCATCTTCTCTTGCCCTGGCGCATAAAGGCTCCAGCTTCTCAGGCTTCCTGCCTCAGACCGGGATTTACAACATTTGCCTTAGAGTTCAGAGGCTTTCGGACTCCATTTAAATCCCACTATTGGCCCTCCTGGCCCTCCATGGCAGACAGCACATCCTGAGACTTTGTAGCCTCTTCCTCCATGTTAATTCCTAAAATAAATCTTCTCAAATACATCTATATTTGTACTTATCTACTACTAGAGGCCCAGTGTATGAAAATCGGTGCACTCTGAGGGGTCCCTCACAGTTTGAGAACCCTCAAGGGATGTTCACTGCTGGCTTAGGCCCACTCCCCCAGGGATAGGAACTAAGCTGGCAGTCAGACATCCCTCTGGCAGCCTGGGAGACCTTGGGGGATGTCCAATTGAGTGCTTTAGCCCACTTTCCAGGGGATTGGGCCTAAGCTGCAGCCGGACATTCTTAGTGCTGTGGAGGAGGCGGGAGAGGCAGCCGTCAGCCCAGCTTGTGGCTGAGTGGAGCTCCCCTTGTGGGAGCATAATGAGCACCAAGGGGCAGCTCCTGCACTGAGTGTCTGCCCCCTGGTGATCAGTGCTCATCATAGCAACTGGTCATTCCACTGTTAAAATCAAATTGCATATTACCCTTTTTATTATATAGGATTGGTTCTGCTTCTCGGACAGCCTTGACTAATATAATCTCCAAAATGGAAATGACTGCTTGACAAGCTTTCAATATTACCCAACAAAACTGCACAAATATGGTCATATGTATACCCTTTCTAGCTTACATAATCTCATGTTTTCCAGGATGCCTATAAATAAAATAGATAGGTCCAATATTTTACAGGGAATCAAAAACCTTCAGTGACTTTTTTTTTAATATACTTTATTGATTTTAGAGAGGAAGGGAGACTACTTTAAAGCATTCTGTGAATTACAGCGCTTATTCCTCTAAACTCTAGTCAACATTTTTGTTCCTGTTGACTCCTACTAGACCATCATGCTAGTGACAGGTATAACTAATTTAACAGTAAATTTAGTAATTCATTGAACTGGCAATGCCCCAAATCTCTCTGTTTCAGGTATGAGAAAAGCAAAGAGTAAATGGTTAGCAGGGCTGGAGTCAGGGCTTGGTCTCTCTTCTAGCATGGTCTTCTCTCCATTACATCACGCTTCCTTTCACAAACAGTTGTCATAGGAAGTAGAAAGATCCTTGGGATCAACTTCAAAAAAGCAAAGGCAAATAAACAAAACCCTTACACATGCAACTCTCCCTCTAACAAGACAACAGATAATCCATGAAATGAAAAAGACTACCAGGAGCAAACAGTAGGCTTGGTTTCAACGGGTTATTTTGAAAACAGAGGCAGTGACAAATTAGTCACTGGCTGCAGAGAGAACCTGGACAGAATAGAGAAGGGCTAGCAGGACTTGCAGGATTCTATGATAGAAATTCTAAAATGTGCTAAGTTTTGGTTCCTGGACTACTGACATCAGGACCACACAGGATGCTTGCTAAGAATGCAGAGTTTGTGACTCCATTCCAATCCCTGAAGCTGGAGCTAACCCTGGAATCTGAATTTTTGACTATTTTCCAGATTTTTCTATACATGTGAGTTTTACAATCAGAGCCTTGCTGCTCAGACTGTGCTCTGGGACCAGCAGGAATGTGCTGGTGATGGTACATGTTCTTAGGCCTCTACTCAAACCAACTGATTCAGTCTGTGCTTTAACAAGATCCCTGGTGATTTGAATACTAATTATGAGGAAAGTTTGAGGAGTATTACTCTTCAGAGGCATTGTCCTGTAAGCAATGAGACATAAAGAAACTATTCTTTCTCCTACTAGCTAGTCTTTCTTCACACTTTTCCTCAACCGCTGTTCTTTACTACTTTAGAAAATGGACCTGTGCTGCACATAAGGCGGGATTATGTAACGCAAAACAGAATGTTATAAGAAGGAAGGCCCTTGAGAACATCTTGCTCAACTTTATTTTACAGATGCAAAAATCAGACCCAGATTGGTCATCTGGGCTCTCAATATAACCGATAGCTAAGCCAAGAATATACTCCAGGCCCTCTGATTCTGATTTCCTGGCTACTTTAATTATAGACTGCTTCCTTCCAGAAGTTTGCCCACAATTGGGATTTTATGAAAATTTTGGCCTTTAACTTCAGTTCTTTTCAATGCAGAGTCAAATAGTCGGGGAAGAAATTCATTGCGTTAGTCAAATCATCATTCTTTCTAAAAAGGGACTAATAACAAAAATGAACTAGACTCCTCTATAATCAGAAAGATTATTTTTTAATCTAATTCATTTTTCAGGATAATTACTCAAAATCAATCACTGTCGGTTTATAACAATAATCAGAGAGAAGTTAGAAAATATTGGTGATATTGCAGGGTTCAATTTCTTCCCAAGATAAGAATATCAAATCAATCCAGCAACTGGGAATTGCATTACAGCTATTTCTAAATCAAGTTTAGCTGCATCATTTTACATTTCAAGCCCTTTGGTCTCCAATATTCATTTTCTCTGTGTGAAAAATATATGCACAGTGGATATAAGGTGGTATTTTAGAACTAATTACAGCCCCTTTTCAGCTTCCAAAGAAGGCTTTCTTAACATGAGCAAATGCTTTCCTTCATTTCTTTCTTTGCTTTTTGTCTAAAGAGGACAGAGTCTTGAATGATTCTCTTTTGAGTTGTGAAAGGCACAAGTAAGAAAGAGATGTGCCAATAAAGCAACAATACAGTAAATTTTACATAAAAATGGTAATCCATTCAAACAGGATTTGTTTCTTAAATAACTTACGCTATTTTGCCTCTCTCCACCCTAATATGTGTGAAATCATTCAGCACAGTGCCTAACACAGGGGTTCTAAATAAATATTACTGTTGTTTTTATAAACCCCAAACCATAATATAAACATTATCCCCACAAATTAAAGTTGAATTTTTAAATTCCAATTAATATGTTTGGAAGAGAAAGCATTACATAACTCAAAATATAACCATTCTTACTTAGAAATTGTGGGATAGTGTCGGTCAGGGCACAAATAATTTTAGCAGAGGAACCCAGTGCATGGATTCAGATTGTGTAGTGGGAGAAAAAAAAACAACTGTGCTGACTCATGGTCCATCTGACAATGTTTTTCTGGCCAAATGTTTCATTACATAAGGATTTTCTCTTTGGTATGGCCACTTGCTGTTGAAACTGCTGTATCTCAGTGTTCACAGTGACCTCAGATGTCACAAGAACAATGCAAGCACAGTGGGTTACTATGTATTTACAAGAGATAGATACTCAGTCTGAAATGCATTTAGTGGGATTGATCATGAGATAGATAGCATTAGATGTACATTCAATAAATATTTTAGTTTCACCTTAGCCTCGGTTTCTTTTCTAAATTGGCAATACAAATAACTACTTGAGAAGGTCCCTGGAAGGAATTAATGTGATCCTTTATAAAAGGTTTTGTAGCAGGTACTTGACCAAATTACTAATTCAACATTAGTAAGAGAGATAAAAACATCAATGATAACAGAGAATCATTGATTGCCTGTCTCCTACATGCCCCACACTAGGTATAGAGCCTACAACCTGGGCATGTGCCCTGACAGGAAATCAAACCATGACCTCCTGGTTAATAGTTGTGAAGTTCACAGAATAGAAGAGTTCATCATTAAGTTCTAAGACCAGAAACCAGGGCAGTTTTGAAGAGTTTAATCTCTTAGAAACTGAGTTGTACAGAGTAAAAATGCTATTAAAATTGGAGTTTGCTAGAGATTACTAAATAATATTAAGATATTGCAAAGATTTATGGCAGAAAGATGAGAAAATAAACATCTTTTAACTGAAATGCTATAAAATAATCCATTATTTGGATCATTGGAATCACAAGATGAAAGATAAAAAGAAAATATGTATCCCATAGAAATAGTGAGTTAAACAAGATAATTCATTGTTCTAAGACTGTCTTTTAATTTTCAAAGTATACCGAGTAAAAATAAAGCTTTGGAAAAGTTAGTGCTAAAATAGACTAACCCACAGTTCTTTCAAGGATGTATGTTTTTACGTTAAAAGGAACCGTACAAGAAAGCAAGACAAAATACAAGGAAAAACATTGCTCATAGCTTGATGTATGCCACTAATAACTTGTACCTTAGCCTTTATAAAGCAAAGGATGTTGACAATATTTATGTAGGAACTCTGAAGTTAGTCAATTATTCAAGTCCATCTATAAACTTTACCCTCCTCATCTAACTTAATATCATATATAGAGATACTGTATTTTCCAGCATATAAGATGACTGGTAGTATAAGGCGACCCCCAACTTTTCTAGTTAAAATATAGAGTTGGGGATATTCTCGCCCTATAAGATGACACCCAGTGTATAAGACGACCCCAACATTTGAGAAGATTTTCCTGGGTTAAAAAGTCATCTTATATGTCGGAAAATATGGTACTTTATTAAGGACATCACAAAGAACCCTATCTAATAAAAGAGTCGTATGCAAATTGACTATACATCCGCTACACTCACCAGCCATGCCCAGCAGCCACACCCACGAGCCAATCAGAGCAATTATGCAAATTAACCCAACCAAGATGGCTATGGCCACAGAGAGGGCAGCAAAGAGGCTTGGGTTTCCCCTCCCGATGGAGGAAGCCACACTTTCCATAAACCCTGGCAGGTGCTTAAGGTGACAAAGTTTCAATGGCTGCCACCACTGAGCAAGGCTTGGTTTGCCCCTGGTGATGGAGGAAGCCAAGCTTTCCACACACCCTGGCTGGTGCCTAAATGGGCAGTCATACATCCTTGAGGATGTATCAGGCATAAACTGGCAGTCAGACATCCCTCAATCCCAGATTGGAGAGGAGCAGGCTGAGCTGAAGGACACCCCTCTCCCTCCCCCCACACGAATTTTGCGTACCAGGCCTCTAGTATATTTTATATGGAAGAAAAGGGAAATAATGGGTGATTGGAGATAAAACCAGAAAGATAAAATAAATGGGCCCAAATCATTTAAAAATATATTTAAAGAAAGTTTCTCACACTAAAGAATTAAACTTAAAAAAAAATAAAGCAAATCAGGTATTAACATGCTTTAAAATATTCTCTTTAGTTTCTATAATAACACTCAACTTTAGAATATAATAGAATAATATCTAAAAAATTCTGAAAGGATGGTTGTATAAGAAATTTACATGTAGGCAATTTGTCTTTAAAAAACACATTAACAAATAGGCATCCTCTAGCAACCCTAGACACTCAAAATATAGCATACATAAAATTATACTTGATAATAACTAGATTAGACTAATAGATTAATTGAACTAAAGAATCCTAGATTGTAGCCATTGTGGTAAATAGATTTTGGATACATATAACTATAAAGGTAATACTCAACAAAGGAGAGAATAAAGGTTTCATTAACTGCAAATAAGCAACTATAACTTCATAATGTAAAAATAATTAAACAATATAAAGATAGGAGAGAAAGAAATGAGATGACTTAATCATATTTTTTGTCCAAAAATCCATACAGACTAACACTGAAGTATTAAAAGAAATACACATAATGAACTCATAACCTTAAAGGTCTTCATAATATTTCCTTTATAAATCAAGAAATGTCCTTACATTCTTATTCAATTATTATAGAGAAATATTTATCAGAAATTTGACAGTTTCCTTTGTTTGACCTTATTTTTCATTTTGTAGAATATATTTTATCTAGTAATTTCTGATAAAATCATGTTTAATATAATCTCAGGTTTTAAAATTACTTCATCTGCCTTTATATTTTTATAGAGATAAGTCTGGAACAATGTTACTCAAATGTTAATGAATGATCATATCTCAGATATATCAGAAACAATTTATTTGCTTTTTTTCTTACCTTTTCACTTTTTGGATTACTTGACTTTTTAATAATATATATATTATATGCATTGTATGCATATATTAATGCATAATTTTAATGAAAGATAAAATGTATTACTTCAAAAAATATACTCTGTATTATAACATACACAGATTTAGTATTTAAAATATTACCTCTTAAAACTATAAATTGGAGGGCATAATATCTATCTCAGAATTGACACAAAGACTAATAGTAAAAACATAGAACATGCCAGGCTGGCATGACTTAGTGGTTGAGTGTCCACCTATGAACCGGGAGGTCATGGTTTGATTCCCAGTCAGAGTACATGCCCAAGGCACATGCCTAGTTGCAGGTTTGATCTCCAGCATGGGACATATAGGAGGCAGCTGATCATTGATTCTTTCATCATTGATGTTTCTATTTCCCTTTCTCCCTCTCCCTTTCTCTCTAAAATCATTAAAAAATATATTTTAAAAAAACATAGAACAGTTCCTAGCAACTGGTAAGAATGTGATATATATTAGCATGTTAGTTCCTTCAATTAATCACACTTATACTCAAAGGGTTGCTATTTTTACTTAAGTGAAAATTTGATAAGTTGTAATTTATAAATATTAACATTATATATTTTCTTCTGGAAAATGAAAATAACAATAACTATGTACTGAAATATTATTATGAGGATTTAAAGAATTACTTAATCGCAGGTGCTAGGTAGTTGTCTAGCTAATTCTCTAGTTGATTCACTACTTTGTACCACCACAGTGTACTCATTTTTAATTAAATACATTATGGCTAACGTATTGTGCTAGACACAGTGGTGTACAATATAATTCAAGGTTTTTCATGAATACTTAAAATTTTGAATGGTAAATATTGTAACTTAAAATTTCTAATGTCATGATTAACATATTCAATAGATTTCAATATTGATTATAAAAGAGTTTAAATGCTTAAACTACAGTTTTATTTGCACCATTGTATAAATTAACTCTGACATAATCTTTAATCATAAGTTATAGAAAGCTCCAATAAGTTTTTAATACTTAATACTGATTCAAGTGGAGTTCTAACCTAAATCCTCCTTTATCCCATCTATTTTCTTTCAGAAGACAATGAGGCCATTTCTAAAGGAAAAGCAGTTGTAAGGTCAAGAGATCCTCACTGTCCAATAACCATTGACTTCCCAATGGGAACTATGTGTGTTCTTATACAACTTAATTACTTTTTGACAAATCCCTTAGCATTTCTTACATTAATAATTATTTTAATTAAGGCAAAGCATTTCTTTAGTAATAAAGAACATTATAACATTCTGGCTCTAAAAAATAATAAATTATCAAATTTATATTGTCAACACAAAGTAATCCAATCATAAACACATTCCCTAGAAATTACCTCTGTTTGAGAATGAGTACAAATTATTGTCTAATATAGTCTTTTAAGAGCCACATTTAAAATTATCATAAAAATAGTGAATTGTTTATATAAAAAGTTAACTACTTAAGATAAATATTTGCACACTCTCATACATATAGTAAGAAAATTATGTTTTCAGTGTTTAAGTGTTAAATATTTAATAATTGTAATTTGCCAGTTTTATATTATACATGATTCACATAAATGCTTTACTATACTACTAGCAATTTAGGGGAAATGATGCTACTTTTTATAATTATAATTCTCTACTATAAGAAAATTTTGGTGTTGAGTGCACATTATTGAGTAGCTTGTAAATATAAAATTCACAGACTAATTCTGCAAACTGTTATACAATGAAATAAGTTCACTCTTGAGGGAAGTATTATCAGAATGATAAAACTGGTTTTAGTCAAAGTTTGACACTAAGTCATTATGAGAAAGAAATATTCCACTTGGTTACAAAGAAATGTTAGAATTGGGTAAACCAATGAAAACAAAACTATTCTTAAGGAAACAGAGAACCGGGAACATGCAAAGCCAACAGTGGGATGTCTTGTCACCCCAGGTAAGTATTGTGAGGACTAAGCCCACCATAAGCATGAGGATGGGGAATCTCCTTCACACTGTTCCAGCTTAAATCCAGATGCAACGACTGTACAGGAAATCAGGCTGTACTTTACTGCCTCCAGGAGGAAATGTTTTCACTGCTGTGGCATTTTTGCCAAAAGCATAAGTCAGACTATCCTCAAATAAGCATGCCAATAGGTTATGATTACCATACATGTAATCTTTTATTTTTTATCTTTATTGTTGAAAGTATTACATATGCCCCCTGTTCCCCACATGGACCAGTTCAATTCCTGGTCAGAGCACATGTCTGGATTATGAACTGGATCTGAGGTAGGGGGCATCCAGGAGGCAGCCAATCTATGTCTCTCTTTAGAAAAATAAGGCAGCTAATAGGTTAAATGAGATTTTAGAAATATTATGGTGTTAGTAAGACAAAAACTGGGGTTTAAAGTCCACCAAAGAAGAAAAGCATTTCTTAATGATTTTAACCAAGATTCTAAAATCATCTCAATCACACTGATTGGTCCAAGACAATGTTACTGCAAGGAGAAAATTAAATTCCCTCCTGGATAGCTCTGGTCAATCCCCATTATTGAAGAATTCCATATTTTCAATTTTGCTTACTCATTACAATTTATTTGTAGCCCCATAAAAATCAATATGTTAGGTGTTTTCACAGTTATTCGTGGACATGCTAGAGGGGTGAAAATTTTGAGTTGCCCAGTGCTCACATGCTCAGCTGATGGCCATGCAAGGTGGACCTCTGCTTTCTTGTTTCAGTTCTGATACTGTACACAGGTATCCTTTTTGCCATCCATTTAGGGCCAAAAGTTTTATTTTCCTTTATTTTCATTGTTTAAAATTATTGCAAAGCATAGTGCTAAAGTGCTGTCTAGTGTTCTTATGCATAAGAACACTATGTTTGGCTTATGGTGAAAATATACATGTTAATTAAGGTACCTTTACGCATGAATTATAGTACTGCTGGCCGTGTGTTCACTATGTCCAATGAATCACAACATATGTTAAATAAGGTCTCTTTAAAGAGAAATCCACATAAAACAGTTACGGATTAACTGATTGATGAGAATATTGTGACCAGAGGCCCCCAGGAACCTAACCTTATGTTTCCCTTAGGAGTACTCATTCAATATTTACTAATTCAGTGACTTATAGTGCCTTGTAATTACCAAAAGTAGTGAGATTTGATTATAACATGATCCATAAGATCTAACGTTATTTAATGGAAAGCACTAAGCATTTATTCCAAAATTATGTTGTAGCAGGAAAAAGACCAAAACACTGAAAGTCAAAATAATAAAATACAAACACATGATAGAATGAGACCATCACATGATGCCAATAAGGAAATTATCAGAGGAGATAGTTTAGTTTGGACTTTGTTATACATATTGACTTTGTTATGACAAAGATGATGAACACTATAAGATCCCTATAACACTTGTCCCCTACCCCCCTGGAATGTCTGTAGCTCTCACTGTCTTGATGACTCCTTATTTGGCAGTTTAGGTAAGTATTTATTACTAACATGCCATTATAAGTGAATAGATATAAATTGTGAGCAAAGGGTAGAATCCATAGACAGCAATTAAAAAGTTTGGAACTATAAAATAAATATTAAACAATTGATATGTTTAAGAGCAGACTAGACAAAGCAGAAAAATTAGAAAACCAAAGAAGTGGTTAGTAAAAAAAAATCTAGATGGAAGAAAAGACAGGGGTAAAAACTGAAAATACAATAAGGAGTGAAAGAGATACATGGGACGTAATGAAAAACTTAAATATAACTTTAAATGGAGTGTAAAAAAGTGACAAGAGAAAATATGAAGCAGATTCAATATTAAAGTGGGTATTAGTCAAAATTATAGGTATTTGTCAAATTGATAAATCATATTCTGTCACAAAAATTAGAAGCTCTTTGAACTTCCACTCAGGCGCATCCTGATAAAACTGCTATAAAGCAAAGACAAAGAGAAGAATGGTACGAGCAATAAAAAGTGAGGAGAGTTTATTTTCAAAGGGCTAACAGTAAGATTGATGCCTGGCTTTAATATATATATATATATAGAGAGAGATAGATAGATAGATAGATAGATAGATAGATATAGATATATATATATATATATATATTGAAAGCAAAAGAAAATGCACGAACAACTTTAAATGGCAGAAAGAAAAACCTAGACTCTACATTCAGTAAAAATATCCCCTTAAAATAAGTACAAGTAAATACTTTTTTCATTTAAAAAATTGAGAAAATGTGTTAACAGGAGACCTGTGGGATCTTCAAAAGATTTCTTGAGGTAGAAGAAATATAATTCCAAGTGATGCTATTATAATATGGAAATAAAGATGACCAAAAAGTATACATTTGCATGTAAGCCTAAATAAATATTGACTGTTTAAAGCAACAGTAATAATGTCTCATGACCTAAAATACGTGGAGTGATGAGATACATGAAAAAGACAAAAACAAAGCAGAAAGGGATGAATGAAGAAAAATTGGTACAGATATTGACATTATCAGAGAAGTGGTAAACATCTTTAACAGATTATTATAATGATGGATGCTGTACTCTCAGCATTTAGTAATCCTATTTAATAAAAGAGTAATATGCAAATTGACCATACCTCCGCTACATGAACAAACCATGCCCAACAGCCATACCCACCAGCCAATCAGAGCAAGTATGCAAATTAACCCAACCAAGATGGTTATGGCCACAGAGAGAGCAGGAGAAAGGCTTGGGTTGCCCCCGGCGATGGAGGAAGCCAAGCTTTCCACACACCCAGGCTAGCAGGCCTCTGCTTAAGGCAACAAAGGTTCAATGGCTGTGTGAACAGAAGGCTTGGTTCCACTCCAGACTACAAAGTTTCAATTGTAGAAGATAAATAAATCCCAGGGCCTCTGCTTGGGTAGCTGGGGTATTTGGCCAGCCTACAAACCACCACAGGCCCCTTACCCAGGCCAACCCATGCCCCAAGGGAATACCCACTCTAATCCAGGACACCCTTCAGGGCAAACCAGCTGACCCCCAACCATGCACTAGGCCTCTATCCCATCTAATGAAAGAGTAATATGCAGATTGACCATCATTCCAACACACAAGATGACTGCTCTCATTTGGTCAAAAGATGGCCAGCAGGGAAGAGTAATTGAGAAGTATCAGGCCTTCAGGGAAGGGCAGTTAGGGGCAAACAGGCTTGCAGGGGAACAGTTAGGCATCAATCAGGCTGGCAGGAAGTGATTAGGAGGTGATCAGGCTGGCAGGCAGAAGCAGTTAGGGGCAATCAGAAAGGCAGGCAGTTGGGAGCCAGCAGTTCTGGATTGTGAGAGGGATATCTGCCTGTCAGGTAGGATCGAGCAGAAACAGGCAGGCAGACATCTCTGAAGTAGTCCCAGATTTGAGAAGGAGCAGGCTGGGCTGAAGGATTCCCCTCCCCTTCCCCTGTGCATGAATTTCATGCACAGGGTCTCTAGTTTACTAATAAGAGTTTAATATGCAGTGAAATGGACACTTTTGGAGATGTGATCCTAGGACATAATAGACAGTTTTTGTTGGTTTCTCTCTGTGTGTCTCTCTTTCTGTCCCTCTCTCATACACTTCCCTACATTTATGTGTTTCTGCCATATTCCAAGTTGGTATCACAGTCAATGGATCCCAGCATCCACCACCAAATGTATAAATTTGGGAAACTTCAGATGATTCCAGTCATCAGCCTTCAGGTTGGCCCAGATAATGCAAGTAGATCAAAGTCCATTTGTCCTATCTTGTCTTCTCTAAGAAAAATCAATTTTCTTAAGGAATAAATGTAGATAGTGTTGGAAAGTCTATGAGACTTTGATACTTCTGGTGAAATATATATGGTACCTCTATGAAAACTGGTGATCATACATGCTAAAATAAGTAACATAGAAATACAAATATCCACAGAACAGTATTTCAATTCTAGTTGTATATCCAAATTAAATGTGCATATTTATATATTATGCACGTATGTGTTTATATATATATTTATTTATATATATACTGAAAGACATATATAAGAATATTTATAGTGAAATTTTATAATATCCAGAAACTAGAAATAGTCTAAAAGCTAGAATTGATAAATAAAGTGTGGTTTATTCAGAAAACATAACACAATGTAATTCATATATTACAATGTAATGTTACTATAGAGTAATATAAAATAAATTATTCCCATCAACATTCTTCAAGATGATTCATTTTATAATTATGAAAATGGAAGCTACACCTAAAGAAATATACATATGTGTATACACACACACACACACACACACACACACATATATATATATAAATATATATATATATATATAGAGAGAGAGAGAGAATAATTTTAAACTGTAGAAAAAGTATCCATTTAGTGCCCAAGTGAAAAAATAAAAAAGCAGTCATCCTAGATTTGATTTTATTTGTTTTTAGTAATTCTTTTTTTTCTTTTTTTTTCAATTATAATTCACATTCAATATTATTCTGCATCAGTTTCAGGTGCACAACATATTGGTTAAATAATCACATACTTCACAGAATAGTTCCCTGATATTTCAAATACCCTGCCCCCTGGCCCATACACAGCTATTACAATATTATCTTTTTCCTTCCACTCACCACTCCCTGGCCACTCCCACCCCCCAGCACATGCCCTCACCCCCACCCCAGTGACTGTATCCATCCTAGGTTTTTCATACAAAGTATATTTAATAAAGAGAATTAGATACCAAAAATTATGAGAAAGAAGAAAATCAGGATAATCAGACCATAGTAAGAGCAGAAAAGGGACACAATTCCTTAGACTTGAAAAATAAAAGAAAAAATACTGTAGCTGTGAGTCCAGGGCTGCTATGCCATGAATCTGCTATAGGAACCACCAACATGGATGCTGGGAAGCAAATGCCCAACAACCACAGGCACCGCAGAAACCTGGGGAGCCCATCAGTGTCGCTGTCGCTGCCAGAATCCGAGCCTCAAAGACTTTGCCTTTAAGACAAGGGAGGACTTGCTGCTGGGTACCCAGTGAGAAGCCAAGGCTTCTGGACCCTGTGGAATCACTACTCTCACACTTCTGGGAACACGTGGCCTAAGCCCATAGCCAGATGCCTGCACTTGTCCATCATCGGCTCCTCTTTCCTGAGGCTTTCCCTGGAACAGGCAAAAATGCATCTCCCTTTCTTCAGTTTTCAATATCATGCCTCCAACTTGGAGAACTGAACCAGAAACCTGTCATGGAAGTCATTTCATCTTACTTCTAGTTCCCTGAAAGAGAGCAGAGAGGATATAGGGAGAATAACCTGCATAGTCCATCCTTCTACACACATTCAACCAGGGAATTTAATATAGGATTACAGTCCTGGAAAGGATGGAAAACAAAACAAAGCCCCCCAAAAAAAGATGAAATGAGATTATTATTAATTATTTTAATGACTTAGGAAACAACTTGCTACCTCTAGGTCATGAGAAGCAAAAGGAAAGTCATGTTACCCAGTACCCGCATCACTGGGGATTGTTGGAGCAGGCGGTCTGCATGTGGGGGTTAAGGAAAGGGGAGATTCTGTATAGGCCTCACCCAACCAGGAGTTGCCACCCACTGAATATGCAAGACTAAAGAAACATAATAAACCCTAACTTGTGTAAAGTAAAAATCTATACCCCCACTAACGCTGCAGTAAACCAAGAACCCACAATCATAGTAAAGTGGAGGGGGGGAGGGGTAAATAGGCAGGAAAGGTAAAGAAAACAAACTAACAAATATCCTGAAAAAGGAAAATATTTCTCTTATAAAATACTAAGCAGTTAACATAAATTAGATTACTAACAAATCCATCAATATTTTAATTGTGTTTATTTGAAACCTATGTCTATTAAAGTTCCCAAAAGTAGAAATATTAACAAGCATTTAAAAATCATTCCAATGATGATGTACATAATACCAAATTTTATGCAGGTTGACAAGACCAGTGTTTGCCCTAGAGATTATAAACAATACTAACATGAAAATTTAAATATAAGCACTGTAGTTCAAGAGGAAATATGGGATACTAAGAGCTTCCACTAGTTTAAAAATGAAAGAGTAAATATCTTCAGAAAATGACTTAAATCATGCTCTGAGCAGACAGCTCTATGATTAAAATATCTAAAATCACCAGTTTCCCTGCCCATTGTATTATCCAAAAAGATTTCATCCTGCTCAAAAAGGACACATCAAAAATAGGTATTACTGACCTTGAGTGCCTTCCAAACTAGCATTCTATGATACTAAACACTATCAGCATCATGAGAGGGAACATACCATGTCAAGTGTATTTTCTCCAAGAGGATGTATTTAAAACTGTCTACCTTTCTATGCCCCAGGTGTTGAGGAAGGCAAAAAGGAAATAATGGAGAAAATGATAGATTTTCTTGCCCAATAATTTCAATCTAGTAGGTAATAAAAACTAATATATTTGAAAAACTCAAAGGAAGCCAGTATAACTGGGTTGCAATGTACGGAGAAGAATAACGCTAAATGAGGCTGAGAGATATCATCACACTCAAATCACTCACAGATAAGGGAGCCATAGTGAAGAGTTTGGTCTTTAAGAGTAATGGGATTATACAAAACAAAATTCAACTGTACAGTGCCAAAATCAAATATATATAATTCTGAAGGATTGCTTTATCTGCTATACAGAGAATGGATTGAGTAATTTGATTGCAGTGGTTAAGTAAAGAGACACTGGTGAACCTGACTGGAGAATAAATATTGGAGAATGGAAAAGAATGGGGTGGTCTGAGGGACACTATGTGAGTAAAATCAATAGAAAATGTTTATAAAGGGGATGGGGAAAATGGGGAAAGGGACACTGAGCATAATGCCAAGGATTAAGGCAAGCAAGAAAGCTCAAACACTGATGCCAAACACTAAAGCAAAACATCTTCTATCCTCTTAAAGTGGCTTCCACCTTAGCTGCTGCTCCTTAAGGAGTTTAGAAAGACCCTTAATGATACTATATCTCCAAAGCCAACAGCCATTTCTTAGTGTTCTCTGTAGCTATTACAGGTTCTCTTGGCTTCTCATATGTCTTTGATTTTTTTATTCTTCCCAATATGAAGTTTTCTTGGAGGATTTACTCCTAACCAATATTTGGCCATGTTTCCTGTTTTTATTGATAGTATCGCTTGCCTCCCCCCAACCCCAGTATTACAGTCAAAATCTCAGACTTATTTTAACTCCTCTCTCTCACTTTCTTCTGTCAAATTAGTTGGCTAATCTTATTGATTTCTGTTGTCATCTGTTTATTTTTATTTTTTTATGTTTATTGTCTCTAGTTTTACACGTTTGGGGGAAACAGAAGACATATGTAAAAATTTATTGATTTTTATATCTAAACACCTCTCATTCACCTCATCCTTTTCATTTCTACACCCTCATTCTACTTCATGTACTTCCATATCTATATGTCTTACAGGTCCCACCAATTTCAAATCTATTTTTATTTCAGTTTACACATTGCTGACTTCACTTTTCACTTCTTAATTTCTTGTTCAAAATCTTTAGTCTCTCTGAGAAAAATAAATTCCCCACACCATCATCTGGTATATAATGTTCTCCATTATCTGAAGTAACTTACATCCCAATCTTGATGGAAACTACCCTCTTTACTGGCCATTCTAAGACTTAGCAGTTCACAAGTCCATGCCCTAGAACATGATACCATTTATGTTTTACATATATATGTGTATACATGTATATATATATATATATATATATATATATATATATATATATATATATATATGGAAAACATGAAAATGTCATACTAGTTTGCATCTATGAACTAAAAATGTGGTTTAGGAACAGAAGTGGAAGGGAGACGCATTTTGCTATTGAATCTTTGTAGCATGCAGCATACAATAGCTCTTCAAAAAATATTCAAACCACCTTTCTCAGAACATTAAGATATAATGATATCACATTTATCTCAAGAAGCACAATATCTAAAGGCCACCATTTAACATTCAGCAACATTCACGTAAGTGAAATTATACCTCACTTTTCAATAAAACAGGGTACCTTAAACCCAAAGAATTATTTGCCAAGCCATCTTAGGAACAATGTTGAAAACATATGGTCTTGTCATTTCAGAGAATATTCCATCTTAGGAAAACTAAGGGAGATATCATCCATTGAGTTTACTCCTAACTTTAAACAGGTCCCAAGATTTGCATTTACATGGAATTAGTGTCTACTCACATACAAAGTATTTTGCAGACCTATTTCTTTTTTGCTTTAGCAGTGTTTCTTTTCGTGTTTGGTTCATTTGTATTTTAGATTATGTTTCAGTTTTCCTTCAGAAAATCAACTATTTTTCTCCTTTTAGCCCATGGTGTCTGAGTTCAGTTCATTGTAGCTTCCCCTGGAATGAGTTTACCTAACAGGAAAACCAAGGATCAGCCAATGAACTTGACTGGCATCAAGTAACAGATGCACAAAATGAGCCAAGGAAAGTCCTCCCCTAGCCTCGGCTTCTCTGCAATGTTTAGATAAGCAGCACTCTGTTTGTGTTGTCAAACAAGTAGAATATAAGCCTGGCACTGCTGGTGGTGAATTCAGCCATTCCATTCTGCCTGAAATTAAGGACAAACTATAAAAATAAAGTCAAATCATGGCGAGAAATGGATTTCCAATAACCTTGATGAAACACTAAATCCAGTTATGCCTGAAGTTGGAATAACTCTGGACTCTTTAGGTAGACATGCCAGTGAATTCACATTGTTAAAAAATAATTCCAATTGGGTCTGTATGGCTTGCAATCAGAATCTGATTAATACAACAAACTATTTCTCATTACATTTCTTACAATCATAATGAAATAATTATATATTATTTATCTAATAAAATTATTACTTTATTTGATCAATCATCATTTTTGCTAGGTCATAAACTCTAGCAGAAAGAGATCACATCTGCCTTACTTATTGCTCTCCCCCAGTCCCAGCAGAGAATCAAGACTGAATTTGAGTCAAAGACTGAATCAATTCCAATAAAGATAAAAATATTTGGAAAATTCCATTTCAAATTCTATTGTATTGAAGACTTCAAGTGATGGAAACTTGCCTCTCAGATTTTTTTTATTATAAATCATTTTTATTATATCCCAATATAGAGACCAGAACCTAAAACAGAATATCAAATCTTGATTAGGTTTTATGACCAATACAACTGGTTTGAGTCTCATTTTCAGTAAGGAAATTCTGGAAGAGCAATTTCAAGATTAATAGTCACAAATAAGCTTTCAAAATTACTCCAGAAGCTCTTTATTCAGAAAGAAGCTCCATTTTAAAAAGAAATATGAATTATGATATATATTTTCATAACATTTTGAAATGACAATAAAAAATGTACAACCTCTATTATTGTTTTCCATTAATGTTTAGATATTTGTTCTTTCAAAATAGACCCATTGATTATATTTGTCACTCTATGCTTGTCTAAATTCCATTTACATCAATACTTTTGTTTTCAAATATTTATTCATATTTTAAAATTATGTGCATATTGGGTTTGACTTTAAAAAAAATGTGAATTCCAGCAGTGGAAATACAAGCCCTGATGCATGAGATAGCTTTTTCAGAGTTTATTTCAAATAAACTGGGCTTGAACTTATTACGCCTTTTGGGGTGAGAAACAAAAATAGATGATTATTAAATGTGTTCAACATTGATACCTCAGAGAGATTGCTTTGTAATTTGTTTGCTTAGTTTTTTCATTTTCAATATATAATTACAAATTCTCCATGACTGACCTTCTTTTATTCAAATGAATTTTAATAATAGAACGCTTTTATCAGATTATTCTTGATGCTATCCACCGCTAGGACAAAGCTGTAGAACAAAAAAGCTTATTATCATCAAACTATAATGCCAGTATTAGTATCAATAGAATTTTACAAATTTCATATCACAGACTTTATTTAAAGTTGCAAGCAACTTTTCTTTCCTTATAAATAGATACAAATCCACTACAATGAAATATTAGTCAAGAGGATTCTGAATCTTAATAAAATATATCTACAGATATTTAGCAGAATTATATCTGGAAGGAAAAAACAAGAGCTGCATCCTCTTTGTATTAGTCACCTTGGACTACTGTAGCAAATCACCACAATCTCAAATTATTTAGGAGAAATTTATTTTCTCACCAATCTGGTGGCAGCAAAACCATGCTCCCTCCAGAGGTCTTAAGGGAGGATCCTTCCTTGCCTCTTCCTAGTGTTTGCAATTCTTGTCACTCCTTAGCCCACAACTCCACCATTCATATTTAATATATGTACTGAAATTGAAATCTTAAAAATATGAAAAAAATATTTAAGTATTTTTTTGTTGTTGTTAATCCTTACCTGAGGATATTTTCCAGTGATTTTTAAAGAGAGTGGAAGAGAGGGGGAGAGATAGAGAGAAATATTGGTTTGAGAGAAACACATAGATTGGTTGCCTCCTGCATGTGCACTGACCAGAGCCCAGAGCCATGGATCCATCTTATAAGAGAGATACCTGCCCCTGACTGGAACTGAACCCAGGACCCTCTCAGTCTGCAGGCTGATGTTCTATCCACTGACACCAATCAGCTAAGTTTAAAAAACACTAACATTGATGCCTTTTCCAGTGTGATTCAGTTGTGTGGTTGTCGTCCCATGCAATGAGAAGTCATCAGTTCAATTCCTGGTCAGGTACCTGCCCAGATTGCAGGCTTAATTCCCAGTAGGGGCATGTAGGAGGCAGCCAATAGATGTTTCTCTTTCATCAATGTTTCTCTCTCGCGCCTGCTCTTTTCCTCTCTCATCAATGTTTCTCTCTCGCTCGCTCCTTTCCTCTCTCTCTAAAATCAATTTTTTAAATGTTTTTAAAATAGTAAATTTAAAAGGAAATATAAAAAGGTATGTTTAAAGTATGAATACATCATTAAGTTTTGAAAGATACCACAGGACATGACTTGTTCTTTCTGATTTCCCTTGGTCTTACTGTCAGAAAAAATTCTGAATATAACTGAACTAAAAATCCGACTTCAAATTCTCTAGCTCAGGGGAAGAAATTGAGTCAAATGAAAAATACTGAATTTTCCCAGGCTGGATGTGTGTCATGCTACCATGAATTAGCTAACACTTTTACCTGGTGCTTGCCTGATTTGTAGATCAGGCTATCAGGAACACAGTACTCTCTCATGTTTCAGAATTATATTGTTCTGTAATCTTGACCAGCCTCACTCACTAATTCAAAAATAATCTAAATTGAAATTGTTGATAGTAGATTAGTAGAAAGCATGTGAATTTGAAGATTTTTAAGTGATTTAACATACTTAATTGTTGGCATTTTCAAATTGAACTATGCCCCAGGGCCTAATGGAATGTATCAGTTATAAAAGAAGAAACAAAATGATCTAATTACATTACACCTTGTTGTAAATATTTCCATTTAGAGAAACACAAAAATATGTTTTGCTATCTTGATCAATGCCAGTGAAGCTTGCAACGATCAATCAGGGCCCCTCCCACCTCAGACAACAAGGCTCAGGGGTTATATCCTGCACCTTGCAGAGAGAGAGAGAGAGAGAGAGAGAGAGAGAGAGAGAGAGAGAGAGAGAGAATCATCTGACCTCTCCTCCACTGACAAGGCAGCTCCACCCCCTTTCCCAGGCACATGCCCTACCTAAGCAGATCTAAACCTATGTAAGTGATGTGATCCCCACATTCATGAAACCCATAAAATTTCCTTGCAGGAATAATTTTGACTTATCCTGTTAAAAAAAAAAAAAGGTGTTCCAAAAAAGTCTTTTAATATACAAGCTTAAAAAAATACTATTTTTGAAAATATTACTATGTACTGTTATTACTACTGTGGCTGCTAATGTTATTCATACAAATGAAAAAGCAAACATCTAAAGTGCTAAACAAAAAACATAATTTTTACTTTGGGTGACAGATACTGCCCCCCACCAAGCAACCAGGGGCTCTGTAGTTTGCAATTCTGGACCTATAAGAGGATGAGCCTCAAACAGCACTGTCCTTTTGAATACGTGGGCACTCCTTCGCCTCTACAACCTGCAGTGGTTTCTATGAAATCTCTACTCTAATGGAAGTCTGCCTTCCGGCTGAAGACAGGCTGCCTTAACACAAGGTTACACCTTGTTAATATACTTGAGTCAAAGGCCAAGGAGGAATCATTTTAAGTTTAGTAAACTTTTCCAGGAAAATGCAGGTCCAGAACTTTATGGCCTGCAGATGAGCCCAGGCCTGTGGCAGGATTCCTGGAGGGAAACCCCAGAGATGGTGGCGAACACTGATGCTGTTAGCTTTGGCTGTTCTAAATATTTACATTTCCCCTGATGAAAGTACATTTAATATTCAAAGAGTGAGTTCTCAAAGCCAAAGCTATGGAAGTTCAAATATACGATAAGGTACTGGCATAAGGAAGGCCCTTTACTTCAGCATTTTTCCTCATTTTGTTTACTCTACTCACCCCATAGAAATGTTACCTGAGAAACCTCATCATGAAATATCAGTTGTACAGAAACTGCAACATTCTTATAACGGTCTTTGGTTGGTCAGGTCACCACATGGGTGACTGGCTGGCGACTGTAGCCTTCCTAATTGATATACGGTAGCTGAACAATCGTTCGACACCCTGCTTAATAAATTATTTCAAGTTGTCCTAACTAAATAGCCTCAGTTCAGTAAACTAACATGAATGTGGACAGAGAATCAAACCCAGGTGACTAACCAAAATAATTTAAAGAAAAAGGGAGCACTAATTTTTGAGACTTATTTTATGTTTGTCATCCTTTTGCTGAGCAATTTATTTTATCATTTATTACTCACTGAAACCCTGAAAGTTGATTGATTTTATCACCATTTTACTCTTGAGGGAATCACACTCAAAAAGTTAAGAAACATGTCCAAAGTCACGTGTTTTACATGTGGGAGAACCTGAATTCCAACTGACCTGCTGACTCCAAGCGCTCCTTAGCTCACCCTCGGCCACACTGTTTCTCGCTGGCACTAATGTTCACTGCCTGCTCAAAGTGGCATCGTTATGGGACCGAAGCCTACTTCTGAGAATCATATCACTGCGGTTCACATCATGAACAAAAATAGCAACAGAGCTGACTTTTCAAGATTCTAGGACTTTGATTTTGGGTGGTGGGCACACCATGCAATATCCAGAATGTGGATCACAGAAATGTACACTATAACCTGCTACACCCTTATTAACCAATGCCAACCCACTAAGTTTAAATTAAAAATAAATAAATAAAGATATTATGACCTAAGTGTTTTACATACATTATTTCACTTCCTCCTAATGACTCTATGTGAGGCCTTACTAGTAAGTCCATTTTATAAATGAAAAACTGATAAAAAGGGGGCTATTGAAGGTTTTGTAGTTAGAGCAAGATAACAACCCAAAGCCAGAGCTGCTGCTAACCATGCTGATGGGGGTTGTGTGGATTTGAGTCCTTTTACAATTCTTTCACCGAAGTAAGTCTTTCATTAAAGACTGTTTCTGTTCATTGCCTCTTGTCATACTGTGTTATTATAGTTTCTTAACAAATAAAGAAAACAGGAGATGTCTTTTTAAAATATCCAACTGATCATTCACAATCAAGAAATGGGACATTGACATTTATCTATCTCAATGAAGACTACGCCTGCATGAGACCTGAGCAATAAACATTGTTCAACTTTTCATTGTTTCTATGTATTCTGCATCCATATCTATAAGCATTTTTCTTGAAATCAGTGTATAGACAAGTGGAAATTTTAAAGGAAAAAAAAAGCATTTTCATAAATTGTAGAAATAGAACATTTATTGGCTCTGGTGTTTGTTAGCCAAAGTGTGCTTTAAATATTTGCTCACAGGTTGAACCTATATAGACTCAGCAAAGAGGATAATAATTACATAAATTGTCCTGTTAATTAAAAATAAAATATATGTGATATATACTCTATCTGCTTATGTTATAGTCTCTTTTGTGCATACTCTTTAAAGCCTATGTTTTATAATGAACATAACTTTTGATCATGGTATTTTCAATTTCTCAGAATTAATGTCTTTGGTGTTATTTTACCACTAGAATTATGTAATAGAGAAGTAAAGTAATATAAGCAGATTTAAAATAAGAACTTTTAGAAATCAGGTAATATTGATGATAGGAAGATAATTCTGAGATTAAAGGAAAAATGCAAACTTTAACAAAAGCAAACACATATAATAACATTAATACAAATCTGCTATATTTTAATTTATCAGAGTCACAATTAACCTCAGCAGTCTTTGTTTGAAACTATATGTCAGTTCCAAGTATGTGCTTTATGTAGAATTTTATTTTCTTGCAAACAAATTTGTGTATGCTCTTTGCTGGCTAAATAAATAAAACTTGTTATCTTATTTATAAACAGAACATATGTGGCAATTTGGTTTCTCTAAGCCAATTGAGAAAAAAATAATTTTAGCGGTAGTAACTCACTTTAGATTGCAGTTAGGAAAACGGTGAACTTTTGTAGCATGGCACTGAGAAAGGCAGTACTTCCGGAAAAATCTAACAAAATCTTTTTATCTTACAAAAGAATTTCTGGGCTAAAGAGTCTTTAAAAGAAAGCAATTGAAAGCCCATTATAAGTTTTAATAAGATTTATTTGATAAACATTTCCCAACACAATGGAATACTTTATCATTAGTAAAAAGGAGGACATTATCCTAAATAATAAAACCATTATATGAAAATCAAAGTGGAAGGATCGGTTGCTGTAACGTTCATTGGCCACCAGGGGGAAACCACTCAGCCAGAAGCCCTGCTCATGGCTGGTGAGTGTAGCAGCAGTGGTGGGAGCCTCTCCCACCTCTGCTGCAGGTAATCGGTAAAGAGTGAGAGGTACCGGACTTAGAGAGTTCTGGACTCTGAGAGGGATGTCTGACTGCCAGTTTAGGCCCCCAAGGGGTCCCAAACTGTGACAGGGTGCAGGCTGAGCTGGGATACCCCCTACCCCAGTGCATGAATTTTGTGGACTAGGCCTCTCTTAGTCAAAGAATATCATTAGCAAAGACAAAGACATATGTGCTCTGGAAAGAGCAAATGTTGTAGATAGTGTGTCTGCTGTACAAGGTTCAGACTAAGGTGGCATTGCTTATTTGACTATGGAAATAGCTTCATTAACCTTTCTGACCTCTCCATTCTATTGTGCATGGTGTGAGGGGAAATACAATGTCTTATTCGTAGCTGCAAACCTAGAATAATTTGATATATCATAGGAGTCAATTATCTTATAGAGAAAGAAAAGAATTAAACAAGTTCCTACCTCTTCCTAAAAAAGCATAGACTTCATTCTGCAAAAAAATTTATAGAAATTGTTTGACAAGTTAATATATTGATCCAAGTCTCATTAGGGAGAAAGGAAGGAAAGTTTGAAAACAGTTGCGATATATTAGAGACTGATTTTAGAAAGAGAGAAGTGAGAGAGAGACATAGAAACATCAAGATAAGAGAGAATCATTGATCACTTGCCTCCTGCTCACCCTTACTGGAGATTGGACGCAACCTGGGCATGTGCCCTGCCCAGGAATCAAACCATGACCTCCCGGTTCACAGATTGATGCTCAATCACTGAGCAACACTGGCCAGGTTGTTGCAATATTTTTAAACAAGTGATTTCAAGGAAATGGAAGGGGGCGGTAAACAAAAATGGGCAAACATTTCAAAGGTAAATTTTGTGATTTCATGTGGATTTTAAGACAATGAGGGAAGCCTCACAAATGAGAATGATTTCCCAGTACTGCCCAACAGCAAATATTTTTCCTAGCCATTAATTTTTACTTCCAACTACCTACTCCCTGAAGTCTTTAAAACAATTCAGTCTCAGCATTATAAGACAAATTTATGTGCAGACTCCTTCCATGTTCCTGCCCACATAGTCAGCTTGTTTTGTCACCTGTTCTTGCCTGGTGACCAATACCACTGTCTCCAGTCTTTCCAACTAGCTCGCTCACTTGACCTCATGTAAAAGAGTGCCTGCTGTAGACAGAATGCAGAGGTTTTCTTCATTAGGTAGGAGAAAAGAGGTTGTAAACAGTTATGTTTTTGGAGGATAACTGTAGGTTAAGAATGTAAGAAGGCTTGTGAGTGCATATTATAAAAAATAATATAAAAGGATCGACTGCAGGAGAGAGTTAAAGCTGCCATCCCAAAGGAACTGACTTGTATGCGTCTGCTTCAAACCTTGGGAATATTAAAACTGGGCAAAACACCCTCTGGACTGGGCCTAACACAGCCTTGTATATCAAACTGCTCGCAAAGCCAACAGGGACGCACACATCCTAACTATGGACTGAAAATTAAAGACATTCTTTAGAATTAGCAATACCATGTTAGCTTACCTACACATATAGAAATTCCTTCCTTAGCGCATTAATAACCACAGACATCCTTTCTGGTAACGTAATTATTCTACTTTCCTTTTTTATCAATATCCCTTGCCTTCACTTCCTAATCCAGAACACCATTTGGGTTTCTGCCAGAATTGGTGCTTCCAAATAACTATTTTCTGGATTTCAGATAAATGCATGTGGCTTTGGCCTTTGACCTTTTATTTTTAGGTTACGAATATCTATGTTGTAGGGATAAAGGAGGGAGGAAGGCTAAATGAATATCTATGTAAGAATCATCCAAACATGAACTATTTTAATATATTTTTACTGATTTCAGAAAGGAAGGAAGAGGGAGAGAGAGAAGGAAACATCAATGATGAGAGAGAATCATTGAATGGCTGCCTCCTACATGCCCTCCACTGGGGATTGAATCCACAGCTCTGGCACGTGTCCTGAATGGGAATTGTTCCATGGTCAGCAAACTGTGGCTCGCGAGCCATATGCAGCTCTTTGGCCCCTTGAGTGTGGCTCTTCCACCAAATACTACAGCCTGGGAGAGTCTATTTTGAAGTGGCGTTAGAAGTAGTTTAAGTTTAAAAAATATGGCTCTCAAAAGAAATTTTAACTGTTGTACTGTTGATGTTTGGCTCTGTTGACTAATGAGTTTGCCGACCACTGTCCTAGTTCATAGGTTGAAGCTCATCCACTGAGTCACACTGGCTAGGGTGTAACTGAAATTATTTTAAAGTTTAAAAACTATAGTAAGGGAATATATAAGTGTTATTTATATAAGATTGAAGCAAGTAAAGACTCCCTCAGCTTAACAGCAAAAGCAAAAGCACACACCCTAAAGGAAAATAGGGGTGGATCTGATTACATAAATATTAAACAATTTTTTTGGAGAAACTGTTAAAGTTAAAAGTAAAAGCCTTGAAGAAATAATTACAGCATAGATAGGGAGGGAGCATAAAAAGAAGTTAAATATATAGCTTTGAAATTTTACATATACAAAATCTTTAATATTAGCCTATTATTAGCTATGTAACTTTCTATAGAATGTGTGAATTTCTCCCATTCTTTCTTGAACTCTAAAATGGAGATTACAATTTTATAGAATAGGGTTACAAAGGAAATTATGTAGGATTATGTACCTAAAAGTAGAATGAGTGGCACACGATATAAATCAATAAATATTGGTTAGGAAGGCAAATATTTAATATTTGTATTAATATACATAATTTATAGGATTCTTTCAAAAATTAATATGAAAAAAACAAACACCTCAAAGAAAAATTGGCATCAGGCATAAACAAAATCTACTAAATTACTGTAAATGGCAAATCCATCAGAAAAAAATTCAGCCTCACAAAGACCAGTACAAATGTCTTAGAGATAGTTCTAAATTGAACCTAGTTTATATATTAATAGATAATGCCTAGTATCTATTAAGTATTTTGAATGAATAAATCTGAGATAAATTTCTCTTACTTTCTTAATTATAGGTAATAAATGTAAGCCTTATTAATGTTTTAGAAGTTAAGAAAAAGTAGAATAAACCATAAGGATATAAAAATTAAAAGAGAAATAATTTGAAAGGAAATAAATGCATGGAGCCAATGACAAGACTGGGTTTAAAAGTAACTTTTTTTTACACAAAAGCACATATCAAGGCAGAAGACTTATAATAACTCCCAGTTACCATAAGCTAAATATTTATAACAGAAACTCAAGATAGTAATTTAGTAAAAAAGAGCACAAAGAAGGAGAAGGGAGGAGGGTTAAGGCAGAATTAGTTGGTGTCAATCACGCATATAATTAGAATGAGGTGCTTTCCTGTTCTGAAGTCTTAGGTTTTGGAATGTCCCACTGTTAGGTGGAGAACTTCACCTTCTTTCCCTCCCTCACTCATCTTTTCTCACGATTCATCCCCTTTTCTGCTCTTATTGTCATCCCAGGTGCTGTGGCTCAATAATTGAGAAAAGGTCAATTTGCTGTTTGCAGATGGTCCAGACAGCCTCTCTCCAGACCCACCTTCCAACTCCGTCCCTCCATTTGTTCAAAAAATTGCCAATCTCGGTTTATTGAGAGAAGGAAATTAGATCCCACTTGTGAATCCACTTTAAACGTACAAAGCAAACGGATAACATTACAAAGTTCGGTTTTGAAGGAGTAATTCAAAAAAACCTTCTGAATATTGAAGCTTGCAAGGCTCCGTTTAAATGACCCCAACTCCTATGGCTCTTGCTGAAGTTTAACCTCATTATTTGTTCCCCAGCAATGTATTTTCATCAGCCCGCTGGTCTGTAGCTGGAGAGCTAGGATGCCAGTCTCCCATAAAGAGAGTAACAGTTCAAGGACCTGTGAAATCCCGGTTGACAAAAAAGGGTAATGAGACCACAAAACTGCTGATACTCTGACCCCAGAGATGGAGTATAAATTGATTAAGCATCAATGTGTCCTATGTTTTTGTCCAATCGATTAGAAGAAGAAAAAACTAATTACCTTGGAATTGGAATAGGGAATGAAAGGAAAGGAAAGAGAAGCCAAACAGAGAACCTCATCACAAAGCAAGAAGGTTACAACCCAGGCCTGCACTGTGGGCCTGCAGGTGCGAAGTAACTGAGCCTTGTCAGGAAGAGGCGAACAGAGGGGGAAGGCACCTTGCGCTTCCGCTCCCCTGTGTCATGTCGCTTCCCATCAGAGTCTGTGTTTGTCGGTCTCAGTGTTTTACACAGTGGTTCATCTCGCCCAGTACTTTATGAAACAGATTTTTGTCATGAGGTTGAATCGCAGCGAGCACACAGGGTGATGTGAAGCTTCAAGTAACAGAGAGTGAACTCGTTCTAAATTATTCATAGAAAATATGCCTCTGGACCGAAAACATATCCCATGTGTGATGAACCCTCATCAACACAAACCTGCCCTATTTTTATTTCCCACTTTGGCCTGACACTTTACATACACAAAGGCTCTCTGAGATCACTGTGGTTTGGTTCATTGCCAATGGCTGATATTACATCACTGCGATGAAAACTGCATTAGCCATGCCTTCGATGTGCCCTGCATAAAAGTGGAGATGGCAGGATTAGTCGCTGAATATATGTAGCTTACATCTGGCTGAGACAAGGTACACATCCCTTCTACATTCTGAGCATTCTGAGTTGTGATTCTTGAAATGTTAATTTCCATGAGCTGAGATTTTTTTTTTAAACCCACCAAATTAAATATTCTCAAACACTAAAGTGCAGTTGATAATCGTAATATAAAAGTCTCATTATTTTTCTGAGTTTAATTTTGGCCTATTTATAGCCCATTTAGATAAAGCAAATTAAAGAGGTCATTCTGTGTGTGTGTATGTAACTATACACTAGCATATAAATGAGGAATATTTCAGTTAGGTGGCCAATTATTCTTACTGAATATGTATCTGTGTCTATGCATAGATAGATGCATATATACTTTGGTGTCACTTTGCAAAAATGTACCTGAATTGATTCTTAGGTGGGCCAAAAAGCCATCTTGCTTTTAATTTCTCTCTGAAGTGACAAATTATCGAGCTCCAGAATGTTGCTTACCATTACTGGTTGTGGCCTTAGGGACAGTTACTTTATTACCTTTCTGAACAGAACTTCAAAGGAATTAATTAATTGATGCTCTTAGCAGCCTCATCCTGACAAAAACATATGATACTCAAATGTTAAACATGGAACCTCAGATGAAACTGTCAGGATAAAGCTGAATGTGGTTATTAATATGGCTTTTGATAAATATCTGCTCAGCCTCATACTGTGCCTCGTCTGTTCTCATCTTGAAAAGTAGTTAATCTGATTGATGAAGATCCTGGTTCGGATTCTCTCCCATGCTGAGTTTAATAACGGCACCTTTTTTTCCTTTAAAAAAAATCTTATTTTCAAGTGGAAATGTTTGTGACTTCTGGTTGGACTGTTTTCAGGAGCGCAGGTTTTAAGCGGGGTCCCTGGCCTATCCAGAGATGGTAGGAGTTGCTTACTGTCACACCTCACAGAAGCACCAGGGCTGGTTTCCCGGGCCCATCTCTTTAGAAAGTGAGGTTAAATGGGGATGCTGTCAAATACTAATGCTAACCCTCCAGGCACAGAGGAGCAAGCCCATCAGGCAGCCAACACAGTCAGCCTACACACCCTGGTTCATATCATGATCACAGTTTCCCATGAGCCATGACATTTTTCCATCCTAATTCAAATCATTCCACGTATGGATGAGGCAGAGTCACAACAATGGCTGACACAGCAGAAAGCGAGCCGCGCTTCCTGGCATGTTTGCTCCAGTTTGTGGAGCCACTGGAGTTCCCTTCACCCACCTTAACTGCGGGCGTTAGCACACTTCGCTCCCTGTTTCACTGGGAAGGAAAGTCAATGCATTCAGCCAAGGATCAGTTTGGGAATAATCTCTTCATCTCACAGTAACTGGTCATTATGGCCATTCAAGAAATACACAGAAAACGTTTTCTTTGTTCTGATCAAAACTGTACTTGGATAACATGAATGAGATTATATTATAAATGAGTGCTCCAGAGAGAAAACTGGATACTAACATTCCCATCCTCTCCGTAAAAAGCCTACAATCTGCCAAGACCGGTTTGGCTCAGTGGATAGAGCGTCGGCCTGGGGACTGAAAGGTCCCAGGTTCGATTCCGGTCAAGGGCATGTACCTTGGTTGTGGGCACATCCTCAGTAGGGGGCGTGCAGGAGGCGGCTGATCAATGTCTCTCTCTCATTGATGTTTCTGGCTTTCTGTCCTTTTCCCTTCCTCTCTGTGAAAAAAATCAATAAAATATATATATATATTTTTTTTTTTAAAAAAAGCCTACAATTATGCAAGTAGCTCTGCTCCTGCATTCATTTTATGATCACAAATCAAGCAGAGCAACTGGTGTTTATCATTTTATTTGTAGATGCAGATTTCAACATCCTTCTGCACCACCTGGTGATGTCACTTGGACCTGCAAACTCTAGAAGTTAAGTAGTATTTGCTTAAGTTCCTTTTCTGTGTCAGTTACAAATGGGTTATTGGATAAGAGGCTTAGTTCACTGTCTTCAATTATTTTCTAAATATGCTTTTAAATGCCCTGTGTGTAGGTATGAGTGTGTGTGTGTATCTGCACATGCTTTCATAAATTTCATATATATGTATACATACTTGAATGAAGTCTCCGATCAATGTAAATCTTAATTTTACATTAACCAATATTGAATAAGGTAAACATACTTAACTAAAACTGGCTTCTTTATTCAGTGTCTGACTTACTTACAAAGGATTTTAAACTTGTGCCACATCTCACAGAGTTATTTCTATAAAGTTAGCACATTTTATATATTGAATAACCTAAAATGGTCAATTTTCCCTTTATAAAATTCTACTTGCCCTGAGAAAATATTCTGGGTCATTTATGGGGAAAAGGCTCTGCTATCGACCTGCTTCTATGGAAATATAACATAGAACTTCACGTTGAAATATCCACCAGCATTTATCCAGATAGGTCTGCTAGTTAGGGGAAAACAAAGCCATTACTGTCATTCAGTCACTTGATGAATTTAATCATCACAAACAGAATATCACTTAGCTTTTGACAGTAAGACTGGCAGGGAGATTTCAGGACAAAGAGACTTATGTCTCCTTTGACTGTTATGTAACCCCGGGAAAGTGCATTCACCTACCTAGTGCCTATAAAAAGCCAGATGCTTTCCTAGGTTTCCAAGTTCCAGCATTCCATGATTATAAAAATATTTTTTTTAAATTATCTCTTGTACTTTTTTATTTGGTAAATTTTTAAACAAAAATTAAGAATCATGTTGCCAGAGAAAGGACCCTGATCTGTATCTTAAAGAGGAGAAAATGCAAGTATCTTGCCAAGACTGAAGAGGCAGCTGCAGAAGCACCTTTGGAGCAGAGGGAGATGCCTGCAAAGGCCTCAGGGCAGAGGAGGTGGTGCACAGAGAAAAGTTAGCATGAGAGGCTCCCTGGCGGAATGTGTGGTAGGCAGATTTGAAAGATGGCCCTCCATTATCCCCGGTACCCTTGTTTCTTGGTAATTCTCTTCTCTTTAGCGTGGGTGGGGCTTAAACTATGTCCAGGTTCCAAACTCACAGAATGTGTGGGATAATAAATGTGTGTTGTACTAAGCCTGCAAGTTGTTGCACAGCAATAGAAAACTGACACAAATGGAAAATTCATCAAAACAGGGAGTCTGCTGCACTTAGAATTTGGGCACCTCCCACATAGAAAATGCTGAACATATTTCTTAATTGATGGTGAAAGAAGGAAGGAAGGAAAGAAGAAGGAAAATAGGCAGAAAGGAAGACAGAAGGAACTACAAGACATGTCAATATTAATGTTGGATATTTTTTACTCATCTTTCAAATTATTCTTTCTTAATTTTAGGGAAAAAATATAAATGACTTCATTTCCAACCTTTGGGGATGAATGGCATGTAGACATGAAATGACTGCGTAAAAGATATGCAGAGAAAATGGTGTCCTGGGGACATGGGAATTCAATGAAGATGAAGATGAAGGAAGTTGTCTGTGTTAACTTAGAGAAGCTGGCAAGTCATTCTTAATTAAGAGAGAGGTGCTGTCACTTGTTGTGCTACCACCACATCATTTCGTTAACCATTAAACTTCTAACTTTCTTGTATTATCTCCAACACATCTCCTGACAAGAGCAGGATAAACCTGTGAAGAAAAGGTGGAAATTCCAAGGTTAGCTAAGCCTGTCCGCGGGAATCAAATAAGGAATCTAAGGACCACCACTAAGAAACAGGTTTGCACCCAAAAGATCCAAGATGACACTTGAAACCCCTTCCCAAACAACCTTTTGATGAACTCTTCTTCATTAACATATAAATTACATGCACATTTTTACCATTAAACTGAGACAAGCGAAGTATGGGTAGGCATGGTCCATGCATGTCTGAAAACTGTAATGCTCCCTTAGAAATCTAAGGAACTTTTCACTCTTCCCTGTACCCACCTACTTCCCCAGACCATGGAATATTTTGCTAATTCCCCAGAAATGGGTAGAAAGAATCATTAGGCATTCGATGATCCTTCTCCATTCCTTGGCCAAGAAATAAGTTTCTGACTTGCTTTGCCAAATATTGTCTGATCCTATTTAAATGAATGACACTGGGCAGGATGCCAGAATCGAAGGTCTTTGACCCACCAGGGTTGGTGACAGTTCTGCAGGATGTAGATGAGAGGGTTAGGGATGAGAGAAGGACAATAATAAAAAGTTTTAAAAAGTATAAGAATAACCAAAGAACTTATATGTATACTAGAGACCCAGTACATAAAAATTCATGCATTGGAGGGGTGTCCTCAGCCCAGCCTGCCCTCTCTCTCATAGTCCAGGAGCCCTCAGGGGCAGGAGGTGACCCAGTGATCAGGGGAAGGCAACCCCCATCACACTCTGCTGCTGCCACTGCCAGCACCACAAGCCTCAGCCTGCCCTGGTTATCTCAGCCTCAGGCAGTCCTAGGTGGCAGAGTAGCCACCATTTGAGGCTTGCCTGCACCTCAGGCCAGCCTGGGGCAGCTGGGGAGCTGAGAGGACTGGGGGAGTCTGGAGGCAGGCACGCAGAGTGGCCAGACCTGCCTGGGGTTGGGCCCATCCTTGCCACCCCTGCCGCCCTAGTGGGGCTGAGAGGACTGGGCGCCGCCATCTTGTGGCTGTTGGTGCCACCACCTTTGAGGGTGTGGCAGTCAATTAACATACTTCCTCCTTATTGGCTATGGGTGCCACCAACTTTGTGAGGGTGTGATGGTCAATTAGCATGTTCCCTCTTTATTAGATAGGTTATGCATAATCCATGGACACAGATAATAATGTGGTAAAGGCCTAGGGTATGGCGGGAACTTGATGGATGGGAGCAATGAGGAATATCTGCAATAGTCTCAACAATAAAGATGAAAAAGAAAATAAGTATAGCATTTTGACTGTGAAAACAACAGTGGCTGAACAGAAAAAGTGAAAAAATTAGCAGGGGACAAAAATGACAACTGAGAAGCAGGAAGATTAACTGGCGATGGCGCTTCATAGTTCTAACTCCTCTACCGTCATCCTAGTCCTGAGCTTGTCATGAGGAATACTGGTCCAGATATGCATGTAACGATGAATATGCTATTTGCTTTATACCAAGATGAGGGTTTGACTTAGTTTTAGAGATAGATATAGTTAGAGGCTTATCCTCATGGAATAAATATATCCATATCAGGAGAATCTAAGTTACCAATATTGCATGATTTATATTTTATTGGATCTTTTTATCATGCCTTTCAAGAAATGAAAAAAACAAGAAACAAAATACAATTCTTTCAGAAGGAAGTACAATTACTTAAGTGTCTTCAATGAAAGATTAGCTTTTTTCTCTACAATGTAACGCATGCCACTGTAGGGACATACATGGATTAGTGAAAAAGAGACAGAACTTAAAGTCAACCAGACCAACCCCATTGGGTAATTTCTGTTGAAGGCAAATTTCCCCACATGTATGAGTTAGATCATTAAAAAAAATCAATATATGGAAAAGAGTCATTCATTGAGTGTGAATATACATGTGAACATGTAGTCATAGAGTATATTGATTGAATGCCTGTATTCAAATGAATATACCAAAAATCTCTCTCTAATCTACTATAGAAAATATATTTATGCTGCAATTTTATGACTTGTGAGCAAAAAAACAAGAGAGCTTAATCTTTCAGGATTTCCTGGTAGAACCCCTAATCTGAATAAACAAATCATTAGATATTTTAAAAAAATTTTTGTTATTTCAGAATATTTGATGATTTATAAAATTTATTCAAAGGTAGTACAGTTACTAAACATCACACACCCAGTTTCACCTATTATTAATATCTCTCGAAGTATGATTCAATTGTTATATTAGGAACCAATACTAATACACTATAATTAACCAATGTTTAGATAGTACACATAGTTGCTCAGTTTTTACCTAATCTTATTTTTCTGTTCCAGGATACCATCTAGGACAAGTCTCTTAACTCTGATGCTGTTTCAGATATGTTTTGTTTTGTTCTATTTTGATGAGCTTGATAGTTTTTAAGAAGTACTGGTCAGGCATTCTGCAGAATGTCCACAAGTCTGTCTGACATTTCTTCCCTAATTAGACTATGGTAATTTGCTTTTAGGATAAAGACTATTCCCATCACATCATATCAAGAATTCATACTATCAATATAATATTTTAAATAGTTTTATTGATTTCTAAAGACAAAGGAAGAAAGCAGGAGAGAGAGAGAGAGAGAGAGAGAGAGAGAGAGAGAGATGTTTATGTGAGAGTGAAACATGGATCAGCTGCCTACTGTATACCCCCACTGGGAATCAAACCAGCAATGCAAGCATGTGCCCTGACTGAGAATCGAACCAGTAACCTTTTGGTGCAGGGCTCAATATAACTTTCACTGTTGATATTTATCTTGATCAGATCACCTAGCTTGAGATAATATTTGCTAGGTATTTCCCCTATAAAGTTACTCATTTTGCCAAGATTGGTTTGGCTCAGTGGATAGAGCGCCGGCCTGTGGACTAAAAGGTCCCAGGTTCAATTCCGATCGGAGGCAGGTACCTTGCTTGCGGGCACATCTCCAGTAAGGGGCATGCAGGAGGTGGCTGATCAATGTCTCTCTCATCGATGTTTCTGACTTTCTATCTCTCTCCCTTCCTCTCTGTGAAAAATCAATAAAATATATATAAAAAAAAGTTACTCATTTTTCCTCCTTTCTGTACTGTACTCTTTGGAAGAAAGTCATAATGCACATTGCACACTAAAGAAATAGAGAGCTATGCTTCTCCTTCTAGAGGGCTAAGTATCTCATAAATTATTTGGAATTTTTCTATATTAAAGATTAGTCTGTTCTCCCCAATTAATTATTTATTCAATCATTTATCTATGTCAATATGGTCTCATAGATATTTATTTTATAATTTCAGTTATTAGTTAATTATACTTTATTTTGTTGCTTAAAGTATTTCAGCTTTGGCCACTGGGAGTTTTCTTTCAATTTATTCCTGCATCCTTTTACCACACCTCTGGTTATATGAGTTTTGATTTGGAGTGAAGAGTGGACACTTCCTTACTTTCTAGTACTATGTGATGCTCCGGGCTCATGTTAGGCCTTTCCTAACCCAGTCCTAGCATCGGCATTTCTCCAAAGAGACTTAGCTGCATTTTTGGAGACTGGAATTGGGAACCACAACCTGGGAATGAGGACGCTTGGCAATCCGGGTTTCATTGGAGATCTCCATTCCAAAAGCACACAGTGATTTTGTATGTCTCCAATGACACCACCTTAAACTTCATTGGGAATTCGGAGCCATGTGGAAGCCCAGGGAAAATTTAAATCTTATATCTCAAAAACATGACAACCCGCAAAACCTGTATAAATGTTTCTCCCTATAGCACAGCACTTAGTAACAGAAATACTGTATCTGCAACCAAAGAATATGCTTTTTTAGGAATTGCTTCATTTTAGCATTTGACCGGTCCTCTAATTGAAATGTTGAAATGCTATTTTATACTTTAATTCCAAGTTAGAGGAAGAGAAAGGGGGACCTGGGAAAGGCAGCGTGAACATTAGTGACTATCAGAGAAATTAAAATTTGAATTAAAGAACCTCAATAATGTCTTTTTAAAATTAAAATCAGTAAATTTAGTTGCATTATGAAGATTGTAAGTCTTACAAAAAAAAAAAAGATAATCACATGAAAAGCTTTGTTTTAGAACTTACATTTCACCGGTAAAAATATAAGATTTCATTATCTCATCAGATTATCTTAAATTATGGAAACAAAGTGCACATCAGTGGCATCAAATTCCATAGTTTCATCCAAAAACAAAGTATACCTTTTTCTAAAAGCCCAGTCTATCACACCAAATACTGTTAATTTAAGAATGTAGTATTTAACAAATTATTTAAAACAATACCAAACCGGATACTTCTTTCACTTTCAGCTCTCAGAAGAGGTGATCATTCATTCTGGTTTTCATTCATTTTTCACAGTAAAAATACAGCTGAAGATATATAGAGAAATGCAAATAGGATAAGTGTCAAATGTTTAAGAATGATTTATAGTATATTTTACTACTTCCTAACTAAATAAATTGGCAAATCAGAAGTAAGAGCCTACGAGGTATTACTTTATTTCAGGACGTAAGCAGTCTAGAAAGGATAGCCAGCTGTGTGACAGAATGGAAAACACCAGGGCAGAGCCATACAATGAAAAGATGTATTTAAAAGGGCATGAGGCCCCTTTACTCACATTCCATTGGGCTGGGCAAATCTTATATATTGTGTGATGTCAAAAGAGAAGAAAGAAAGAGTCACCTTTAAAAGAAGGATAACACAAGTCCAAACACGACATTGAAAGTGTGGAGATGTATAATCCCAGCATAAATACAAAAAAATATATATTTGAAGATCTGTACCAACTTTAAAAGGCATTTGTGTATAGTATAATTATTTTAAATAACACTTGAAAGAGCATTTCCATAGACAATAAAAAACAGTAGCCTTCATTGTAGTTAATTTATTATTTTAGTCAATCTTAATAATAATGCATACTATAAAATGAATTATTTGGCTACAGTGATAACCATTAATTGTGAAACTGGCAGAATGTGAACAATCTATGCAGGGCACAGTCTGCATTCATTGAAAATAAACAGAAGTTAGGGCTCTTTGATTATTAAATTTAGACATTGAATAAAATTCACATTTAAAAATATTTTATATAAACAATATATATTTTTCTCCTAGTGCTTACTTAACAGATTCATAAATAATTACCGATACCAGGAACTGAGGTATAAAAAAATTGACTTGATCTACTTTATGTTTCTAAGCAAGATATCCAGAGACAAAGATGCAATAATTTTTATAATTTCATGGCAATTTTCAGGGAAAAGTACCAATTTCACAGTGACATCTAGGGAAATGTGATAATTTCATGCAGATTTAATTCTCTGTTTTTCAACTATCCACAAACACAGCTCACATGAGTGTAAAAACAGACAGCTTCCAATAAAATTTTCAGTATTGTAATTATAAAAATGAATAAACCAGGTAAGTAGAGAATTTTAAAAGTTAGAAGAATGGATCCTAAAAAATTAAGGGATGAATTAATATTCCCTTGAAGAAAACTCTTCAAAAATGTAACTTTAAATTAAGAATTATTTCAAAACAAATACAATTCCCCATTGAGAAATTCCTAATAAAATTTTGACACAATGATGTCAATTTCCCATAGGTAACACAAATTGTCAACTGACAACTCAGCTTGCAAAATCTAGTAAATGTTGATTACTGATGTAATGCAAAAATATGTTTAGTTAATTTTAAAATATGTCTTTAAAAAAACATTACACCATGATATAACAACTCAGGGGTCTGGAACAAGTGAATACTTTTCTCTATATTCTTCATTAATTACATCAGGACACAATTAGCCAGACCTTTTATTTCAGTCTTTTCTACATAAAAATGGTAAACCTTTTTTTAAAAAATTTCTTTATTGAATAAGGTATTATATATGTGTCCTTATCCTCCTACTACCCTCTCTACCCCACTCATGCTCTCACCCCCCCCCCATTGTCTATGTCCAGTGGTTAGGCTCATATGCATGTATAAAAGTTCTTTGGTTGATTTCTCCCTTACCCTCACCCTTCTCTAGATTCTCTAGATAGTCTGATCCATGCTTCTCTGTCTCTGGATCTGTTTTTGTTCATCAGTTTGTGTTATTCATTATATTCCATAAATGAGTGAGATAATGTGAAATAAACCAGTCAGAGAAAGATAAAATGATAAATCTTTTAATAATTTTTTAAGATACATGGAGTTCTTTCAATAGTGAATAAAACAAACGAATAATTCAAAAAAAAAAAACTTTTTAAAGATCAATCTACTTGCCATGAAAAGATTTTTCTCAAGCTCCCAATTTAATTGGCCTCCAGGATCTACTATCGTTTGATTTTTTTTGGCTCACTAAAAGACCTTGTGAGAATTTTACCATTTAGAAAGGAGAAAGTAATAAAATAATTAAGAGAAGAATGGGAATATATAGGTGAGGTCAGCTACTAGTATTCTTGGAGTCTCCCAACCAGAAGACAGCAACTCAACTTTCCTTACTCATTTTCCTGTATTGTACATATACAGTTATTTATATGTCAATAGATCTTCTGTAAACATGGTATTATGAAATAGGAGATTGTGTATATGAATATCCTATATAATAAAGAGGTAATATGCAAATTAACTGCCACACCCTCACACGAATGGCCACCCCCATGTGGCCACAAGATGGCCGGCAGGGGAGGGCAGTTGTGGGTGATAAGACCTGTAGGGGATGGCAGTTGGGGGTGACCAGGCCGGCAGGGGAGGGAAATTGGGGGCGATCAGGCTGGCAGAGGAGGGCAGTCAGGGGCAATCAGGCCAGCAGGAGAATGATTAGGGGATAATCAGGCTGGCAGGCAGAAGTGGTTGGGGCAATGAGGCGGGCAGGCAGGCGAGCGGTTGAGAGCCAGCAGTTTGGGATTGAGAGAGGGATGTCAGACTGCCAGTTAGGCCTGATCCCTGGGGTCCCAGATTGGAGAGGGTGTAGGCTGGGCTGAGGGCCACCCCCACCAGTGAACAAATTTCAGGCACTGACTGGACCTCTAGTAAAGTAATGAGACTAGTATACTGTTGATGGTGAACCAGAAAAAAAAGCAATACCCAAAAAACAAAGTACTGAAAATGAATTCAGTGGGCTATTTTAAATAAAACTGAAGATTATAAAAAGTTAAGATTAGTATTTTAAAACCTGCTAAAATTGTGAAAACTCTTTTTTAATAGAAACAAAACACTCTGAGTATAGGAACAAACTGTGCATAATTGTAATGTTTGTGCTATGTTCATTTGAGTAAAGTTGTATATTCATATCTATACATCCATACAAATTCATGAATTATGTTTAAAAAAAATCACAACTCAGGGATTTTCAGACATCTATGGTAAAATAGGAGCACACTAATGAAAATCCCTAGCAACAGACTTGACTTGGGGTGGTGAAAACACAACACAGTATACAGATGATATGTTGTGGAATTGTGCACCTGAAACCTGTATAATTCTGTTATCCAGTGTCACCTAAATAAATTCAATAAAGAAAAACTGCTTTAGTTTTCTTTAATGGTAATATGAAGTGATCTATAATAATTATTCTCAATGCAATTTGCTCCTTCCATTTTTTTTAAGTTGCCAAAGCATATTATTTTCTCTGCCATCCTCTCTAGTACGTTAGAAGTATCTTAAACCATGTACTCGTGATTATTGAGGACATGTTTCCAGAACATAGCAAGCAAAAGATAAAGTAGCACAAATAGAATTTGGGAAGACAGATAACAAAGCCTTTCAGTGGAGTATGGTGGTTGGATTGTATTCTATGAGCAATGGGAAACTTATAACATTTTTTTTTATAGGTAGTATTGGGATATGCTCTGATTTCCTTTTTTTTTTTTTTCAATTACACTTTACATTTGATATTATACTATATTTGTTTTAGATGTCCACATAATGGCTAGAAAATCATATACTTTACAGAGTTGTCCCCAATATTTTAAGTACCCACATGGCCCCATTCACAGTAATTACAATATCAATGACTACACTAGAGGCCCGGTGCACTAAATTTGTGCACAGGGGGTGGGGCTGGGGGAGGGTGTCTCTCTGCCGAGCCTGCACCCTCTCCAATCTGGGACTCTCTTTAATCTGGGACCCCTCAGGGGATGTCTGAATGCATTGGATTGGGCCTAAACCGGCAGTCCGACATCCCTCTCATAATCTGAGACTGTTGGCTCCTAACTGCTCACCTGCCTGTTTGCTTGATCACCCCCTAAACACTCCTCTGCCAACCTGATCAACACCTAACTGCTCTCTTGCTAGCCCAATTGCCTCCAATTGCCCTCCCCTGCCAGCCTGGTCCCCCCTAACTGCCCTCCCCTGCCAGCCTGGTTACCCCCAACTGCCCTTCCCTATTGGCCCAATCGCCCCCAACTACTCTCGCCTGCCAACCCAGTCACCCCTAACCACCCTCCCCTACTGGCCTGGTTGCCACAACTGCTCTCCCCTGCTGACCATCTTGTGGTGGCCATCTTGTGGGAGTGGCAATCTTATGTGTGAGGGTGTGATGTTCAATTTGCATATTACTTCTTAATTATATAGGATTCTTTAAGCTATACTTTATATCTCTTGACTGTTTTGTAACTACCAACTTATACTTCTTAATCCCTTTACCTAGGCCTCCAAACCTCCTCCCCTCTGACAACTCTCAGTCTGTTGTCTGTAGCTATGAGTCTGCTTCCATTTTGATTGTTTGTTTACTTTGTTTTTTAGATTCCATAAATAGATGAAATCAAATGGTATTTGTCTTTATTGGCCACCTTCTTACACCATATACAAGTATAAACTTAAAATGTAATAGACTTAAATGTTAGACTTAAACCATAAAACTCCTAAAAAAAAATAGGCAGTAAAACCTCAGATATTTCTCTTAGCAGCATTTTTGCTGACATAACTTCTTAAGAATGACAAACAAACAAAAAAAATAAACAAATAGAGCTACATCAAACAAAAAAGTTTTTGCATACAAAAGAAAAGCATTAACAAAATGGGAGAAGCTATTTGCCAGTAATTTATCCAATAAGCAGTCAGTATCCAAAATTTATAAAGAACCCAGACAACTCAACACCAGAGGAATAAACAACCCAATTAAAAAATGGGCAGAAGACCTGAACAGACACTTCTCCAAAGAAGACAAACTAATGGCCAACAGGCATCTGAAAAATTGCTCAATATCTATACTCATCAGAGAAATAGCAAATCAAAACTACAATGAGATACCACCTCACACCTGTTAGAATGGCTATCATCAATAAATCAGAAAACAAGTGTGGCCGAAACCGGTTTGGCTCAGTGGATAGAGCGTCGGCCTGCGGACTGAAAGGTCCCAGGTTCGATTCCAGTCAAGGGCATGTACATTGGTTGCGGGCACATCCCCAGTGGAGGGCGTGCAGGAGGTGGCTGATCGATGTTTCTAGATTTCTATTCCTCTCCCTTCCTCTCTGTGAAAAAACAATAAAACATATTTAAAAAAAAATAAAAGAAAACAAGTGTGATGAGGATGTGGAGAAAAGGGAATGCTAGTGCACTGTTGGTGGGAATGCCAATGGGGTAACCACTATGGAAAACACTGTGAAGTTTCCTAAAAAAAATAAAAAATGGACTTGCCTTATGACAGTGATTTCACTTCTGAATATATGCATTAAAAAATAAAAACATGGAACACTAATTTAAAATAATATATGTACCACTATGTTTTGCAGCATTATTTACAATAGCTAAAATATGGAAGAAATCCAAGTGCCCATCAATTGATGAGTGAATAAAAAAGATGTGAGGCAGCCTGGCTGGTGTAGCTTCATGGTTGAGCATCAGTCCCCAGGATGGGGCATGCAGAAGGCAGCCAACTGATGTCTCTCTCTTATCACTTTTTCTAACTCTCTCTCCCTCTCCCTTCCTCTCACAAATCATTAAAAAAAATTTTTTTAAAGATGGGTTACCTATACAAAATGGAATACTATGTGGCCATGAAAAGGAGTGAAATCTTACCCTTTGCAACAGCATGGATGAGTTTAGAGAGCATTATGCTAAGTGATTTTAATATGTTCCTCTGGTAAACGTAAAGACTTGTTTGGAAGTAGAATAGAAGCAGGAAAACAAATAAGGAGGAGATTACAGTGTGTAGAGGGCCTTGAATATCAGGCTTATGAGCTTGGAATGATGATATGGTAAAGATCTGCTAGCAGTCAATGAATAGAACCAATTTGCTATTTTCTGTGGGAACCTCTTTCACATCCCACATGGTTCAGGGTTCCCTGTTCAGGGTTCAGGTTCTGGAGGAGGCTGCACGCAAATGTAAAGAGAGACTAGAAAAGTGTTAATTTGGCGATATTGGGGTGCCAGGTCAGAGGCTTCCTCTAGTGCAGTGGTTCTCAACCCTCCTAATGCTGCGACCCTTTAATAGAATTCCTCATGTTGTGGTGACCCCCAACTATAAAATTATTTTCATTGCTACTTCATAGCTGTAATTTTGCTACTGTTATAAACTGTAACGTAAATATCCGATATGCAGGATGTATTTTCATTGTTACAAATTGAACATAATTAAAGCATAGGGATTAATCACACATTTTGTAATTATATATTGTGAAATATTTATTTCTAAATACAAATAAATGAAATTTTGTCTTGAATCATGGTGTAGCATGGGTAACAGTCTTCATATGACAACAGTAAACTACATTACTACATTTTGCTACACGGAGGAGCGGTGTGTTGGTTCCTAAGACCATGGGGAATAGGTGTTTTCCAATAGTCTTAGGCGACCCCTGTGAAAGGGTCATTCGACCCCCAAAGAGGTTGAGACCCACAGGTTGAGAAATGATGCTCTAGACTACCCCTTCCTTTGGCTTTCCATACCTTTTATTCAGGTTTGGGATACACCGTTTGCCCTGAAAGAGGCAATTTCAGTAACAAATAGATTATTTTATCAGTAAGGATTTACATAATTATTTGGGAAGTTGCTTCAGCTACCACCATCTCAATTAGATAGGGGGTGGCTGGCTCTGACCTTTCAGAGCTTCAAGGTCAACCAGCCTTCTGGGTTCTGTGTCCACACTTTCTATTAGTGAGACAATTATTGGTTTCTGGCAATTTTCTATAAAAACAAACAAATAAAAAACCTCTACTAATATATATGCTGGAAAACACTGTATAGATAAATATGCATGTATATGTGTATATAGAAACAATATAGCCTAAAGAAAAGAAATGGCAGTAGGAATGAAAAACAAAACCTGTATGAAAGAGCATTGAAAAATTTGTCCATTTTGGTAACTTAGAGATGGATGTTAGGATGAGGGGATAAATAAAGCCATTGCCAATAGTTTATACTAGCTAACTGAAAGAGACAACAATTTGAGAAACATAAAATGTTAAAGAGAATTTGGGGGAACAACTCAGTTGAATTTTGAAGGTGTTATAATAAAAAACATATAAATATTTAGAAAAAAAACTTAAAAATTATCTTTAGGAAAGTTGTATAGATTTGAGAACCATTAAATTAGTTAAATCATAACAATAGATAAGGCCACTCAAGGCAGCTATAAACATAAAACATAACAGAGTTGGCGACAGAACCTTAAGCATCACTTAAGTATTTAAGTAATGGATTAAAACTGAAAGCATGCTTTCTGAACAGACTATGATAACATCTTATGTAATCAAGTAAATAATGCATGATTTGATCTAGTCCTGATTAATGTCCCAAGATTCTAATTAGCAAATTGAGGATATCTAGTCCCTTTGATATCTTAACATCTGATAATCAATATGTTCTTAATCATTTCTAACTGTCTCTTTCTTCAATGGCCTCATCAATAATGAAAAAATAGACTTTTATATTTTGCCTAATGCTTCTAAGGACATTGGATGGCATCCGTTGCTGGTAGCAAATTTTTAAAAACTGCAAACGTATGAATGCAAATCTGGTAAATGCACTGACTTTATCAGTATAGAAATAGTTATGAACTAGTAAGTGATCATCACTACTGAACCAAAAAAACAATGATAGATTCAAGCAAAGTATCTCCTGTGGTCAGCTTAAATTATTGCCATATTCACTATTTGTTTTCTGTGCGCTGCATGGCAATACCAAACTAGAAAACGGGCAGGTATATTTTAATTTCCCAACTTTTAAAAATTAAAAACTTTTGAAAATATTTTTCCTAAGGTTTGCATTGTGATCTTGTAAATGGATACGGATTTTAAAAATAGGAAGAGAACCCTGTTAAGCAATAGATAGATGGGAAATGCAGCTTGAGGTCAGAACAAACGGAGTGAGGATAAAAATTATTGCAGTGTTTCCAAGGTAAGATCTGGACCTCTGATTGTAGACAAAGATCTAAAGTGATATAGTGAATGCAGGAATAAGAAATCATGGGTCACTGATAGCACTAACTAACTATATATTATTTTAAAGTAGTATTTGATATAATTCAAATGCCAGTTATTGTTTTGCTCAACACTGTGCCTGGCACCGAATAGATTTTGTAATATTTACTAAATCAATATACAAATGAATAAATACATGAATTTGTACATTGCAGTAATTTAGTCATAACACTAGTGCAATTCATGCTAAGTAAGATGTTCTTATTAAAAAAAAAAGAGGCAACAGAAAATCCAAGGAACTCTAATTTTAGTTGAAGCAACTAATTTATGTTATTTTATATACATTTATATCAATATCTCCCAACTAGAAGTTATGTGATATTTTATGACTTTCTAGGGAAAATGATACTGAATTGTTTGTTTCTAAAATTAACTTTAGCCTTAAAATAAAATACAATTTATAACTCTAACATCTTCTTTTTAAATGGATGGGGTATAATATGTTGTTGATAACAGACATACTCGATTAGACTGTCTAGTTAACTGATAGTGCTGGCAATTGCGATCAGTGAATATGGTTGAAATAGTCAATTATGAAACTGAAAAAGACAAAATGAAGGCTAATATTTCAGAGTTCTATTGCAAAGTGAAATAAATGAATAGTTATCCTGGTGTTTGGATTCCGTTTGAAATGTTACATGTGGCACTTTCCAACAAAAGATGCAATTAATGTCATGGCTGGCACTGTCATATTGCATCAGAACACTTCACTGGATGTCTGTCAAAATCAAAGCAGCTGTCACAATTTAACTAAAAAAAAAAAAAGTCTTTTAAAGAATTTCCTGTATACTGATGTTAAGTCAAACCAGTAATTATACAGATAACAGCCAGAAATTTGGAATAGAAAATGAATATATTTATACCCCAAAAATAGTTTTGCTTTACCCTTCCTTGAGTTTTTGAAAATTTATTTAAGATCTGACTTTGAAAAAGGAACAACTCACAAACTCACAAAGTTGGTAACACTATTATGACATTAACGTGTCATTCTATGGAACAAAAGGCATATTTTTTTTGCCACTAAAAGACACCTCAGATGCCTGCCACAGAAAAATACAGCATTTATTCCTTATAAATCCGCTATCCTTAGAACAATGTGTTACCCCTTTCAGTACCAAGATTATTGGGTTTTCACAAAGACATTCATTTCAGTGATTGAGAAGAGGAAGCATAGATAACTCAAAGCAAGTGGCCTTGCAAATAAAGACAAGCCTCAGAGGCCTGGCTATGTATTGTATATTTGTGAAACACAAGTACATATTTTCTTATTTTCTTTCATTATTCTTCAAATTAAAAAACAAACTTAGAACATGAAATCTAAGAAAAAATAAATGTACATATCTCCTCAAAGCTTTCAATTGGGATAGCAATTCTTAGAATGTATTTGGTATTTTGCAGGTCTCTATCCATAACATAGTTTAAAGATAAATTATAAATAGACCTGGGCCAGAATTTTTATATGACCTTCAGAAGGTCATTTTTACCTTCCTAATTCTACATTCCTTTGCTTCAGAAATTGTTCCACCCTCACTCTTATCTAAGTTATGCTTTAGAAAAAAAATAAAATATTACACAGATGTTAAAAATACATGAGCCCCAAGAAATACTGTGAAAACTAATTATAATGTTGAATAAATATGGGAGCCATATTTATTTTATCCCTGTCTTAGAGATCAAAATAGGTTTAATTTGAAGTATTTGTCAAAAATCCTTTTTTTTTTTAATTTGTTGAGAAAAGGGCCATGAACTTCACTTTATGGATTTGAATGAATCATGTTGGTGTCAGTGAGAGTAGCCCAATTCTGTAGGAAAGAAGTTCAGAAGACCTTTGTGATTTGAGAATTCAAGAGATAATTTACCACTTGCTTGTTTCTAAGAACAATAGGTAGCAGATGCCCTAACCAGGGCTGATTCGGTCCTCTCAGGTTTACCTTGTACAAACCTGAGTAATTTGTGTTTCAACTGAAAGATCTTAAGGCTGGGCCTTCAGCATAGACCTCTGTAAACTAGGCTAGCATTAAAGAAGGGATACCACCCTCTTGTCGAGACCACTACAGATTCAGCAAGGATCTGAACTTGCACGGAGTCCTTTCAGCAGGCTTCATCTCTCAGGCCACTCGCCAAATCGCATTTTGTTTGGCAGTTAAGATAAAATGATATCAATATGCCAATTGTCTTAGAAGAGCCCAAAGAACTCCATTTGAAATGGGTAAATGATTCTGCTACTTTTATAATATAAAAGATATATGCGGGTATAAAGGGGAAAGTTGTTAAGGTCCCTGTTAATAATACAATTCAGAATTTTGGTAACTTATTGTAAAAAAATAAGAAAACTGTCAACAATTTTGTATTTTATGTTTTTGTCTGATTATAAAGGCATATGATGACCTGTAAAATGTGGTAGGATTTGAAAAAAAAAAAAATCCCCAAACAACAACAACAAAAGTTAAGAATGGAGAACTAAATAAAATTGTGCTTTATTTGAAATTTTCTTTAATTTAAGGGGAAAAAAAAGGTTATGCAATTCAACGGAGGAGCCTTTTCAACAAATGGTGATGAACGATTAAATATCTACAGGCAAAAAAAAAAAAATTAGATAAATAAACCTCAACCTAATGCTCACATATTATACAAATTTAACTAAAAAGGTATCACAGAGGCATATGTAAAATGTGAATTATAAAACTTTGAGAAAAACACATTAAGAAAATTTTTGGGATTTAGAGCTAAGCAAAGAGCTTTTAGCCCTGACACCAAAACATGTTCCATAAGAGAAATATTTGATAAACTGGACATCAATAACATTATCAGATTTTTCTTTGCTAAAGGTTCTATTAAAGGGGATAAAAACACACAAGCCACAAACTGGTAGAAAATATCTGCAGATCACATATCTAACAAAGATGAAGATATTAAATACTTGACTCCCATAATTCAACCATTTAAAAAATTTCAATTACAAAATGGAAAAATCACTGTGTAAATTAGAATAGCTACAGCATGTCCGGAAAACAGTTTAAAAGTTTCTTTAGAAACTAACATGCGCTCCAAATGACCCCACATTGCACTTTTGGTCATTTATTCCAGAGAAAAGAAAAGTTACATTCACATAAACAAACAAAATAATCAGTGCACAGGTGAATGATTAAACAAACTATGGTACATTCATACCAAAGAATATTACTCAGCAATAAAAAGGAACAAACTTCTGATACCCCTAACAATTTGGATGACTCAGTAAATTATGAGTGCAAAAAGGCAATCCCCAAAGGGGTTATGTTATATATTATGGACTGAATGCCAGTGTCTATCCCAAATCCACATGTGGAATCCCTCAACCACAATTGGATGATGTTTGCATGTGGTGCTTTAGAAAAGTGGTTAGGGTTAAATGAGGTCATGATGCTAGGGATTTCATAATGACATCAGTGTGTGCCCTTCTAAAAAGAGACACCAGCCCTAGCTGGTTTGGCTCAGTAAATAGAACATCGGCCTGCAGACTGAAGGGCCCCAGGTTCTACTCTGCTCAGGAGCACTTTCCTGAGTTGCAGGCTTGAATCTCAGTAGGGGGATGCGAGAGGCAGCCAATCAATGAATCTCTCCTATCATTGATGTTTCTATCTCTCTCTCTCCCTATCCCTTCTTCTCTGAAATCAATACAAATATTTTTTTAAAGAAGAGACACCCGAGAATTTGCTTTCACTCTCCCCACAATGTGAGAACAGAGTTATAAGGTAGTCTCCTCCAGGAAGAGAGCTCTCACCAGGAGCCAAACTGGATCTTGGACTTCTTAGCCCCAGAATGGTGAGAAAATTTGTCTTTCACCCAATATATTGTATCTTGCTATGGCAGCATGAGAGACTGAGATGCTAGATGATTCCATTTATATAGTATTCTTATTCTTGAAATGACAAAATTATTGAAATGAGAATGGGTTAGGTTGCCAGGGTTAAGGTATGAGGGGGAGGCGCAAGATAAAAGTGGGTGAGACCAAAAATGACACCATGAGCTGTGGTAAGGAAAATATTTTGTATCTTCATTTTATCAATCTCAATAAAATGATTATTATATTATCCTATATAATAAAAGGGTAATATATAAATTGACCCCAACAGTGGAACAACCAGAATGACCACTCAACCAGTCACTATGAGTTGCACCGACCGCCTCTTGGTCCCTTTCCCCAGCTGGCAGGCTCCGATCACCCAGTGGTGAACAGGGCACTATGGGTGGGTGACAGGGGATGCAGGTGGTGCCAGGCCAAGGCCTCCACCTCACCAGTCACCCCACACACAGTGGGTAACCCGTGGCAGGAGCGGTGGGGCTGGCAAACAGGGGGGAATGGCCGACCTCTCGATCCCTTCCCCCAGCCATCAGGCTCCCATTGCCCGTTGGTGAACAGGGAACCGGGGGTGGGTGGCAGTGGGTGGCGGGGCCAGCTGTGGGCAGCTGGGGAAGATGGTCCTGATCGCAAGCTAGCCCTACCATACCACAAACAAATTTCGTATGCTGGTCCGTTAGTATATTATAGTTTTGCAAAAGGTTATTGGAGTGAATAAAAGAAACATAGGCTCTCTCAACGTTTTATCTTGCTAGTAAATGTAAAGCCACTATATCTCAAAATAAAACAGTTTAAATGTGGCTATAAATCGGAGAGAGGCAGGGAGAGAGAGAGAAAAAGAGAAACAGAGGATAACAGGTTCTGATATCCCCAGCAATAATAATAAAAAAAATGAGGATGTGGATAAATGAAGGCAAATTTTCCTGTTTCAGAAAATAATTATCTTTTTTATATATAGTTAAGAGAATGGATTTGGAAGAGATTTGGTCTGAAGAAAATCTCCTGAAGCAAAGGATATTCTTTATGTTCAAGATGGATTGCTCTTTTAAATATCCTATCAAAGCATCTAAAATGGCCCTAGCCAGCTTGGCTTAGTGGATAAAACATCAGACTGTGGACTGAAGGGTCCCAGGTTCGATTCCAGCCTGGGTTGCAGGCTCGATCTACAGTGGGGGGCATGCAGGAGGTAGCCAATCAATGATTCTCTCTCATCATTGATGTTTCTATTTCTCTCTCCTTCTCCCTTCCTCTCTGAAATCAATAAAGAAATATATTTTTTTAAAAGCATCTAAAATGGAGATCTGTTCTCACAATTTGCCAGAAATTTTGTTATTATTGTGATTTTTCTCTTTGTTAAAATATTGTATGTAACAATATTTGCTTTCTGGTTTTGTTAGAGTAATGATGAGAAAGAAGTTTTCTGTGTCATAGACAATTATTTTGTCATAGACAAAAATCTGCCAGGTATTACTTGGTATTATGATTCTGAATTCTACAATTTAGAATTGAAAGTGAATGTCAACCTTTCTCTGATAAAAGAAATAAGTAAATAAGTAATAATAGCATTCACAAGTATCTTGTAAATAGTAGGTAGATAGATGATAGATAGATACATAGATAGATTATAGATAGATAAATATAGATAGATAGATACATGGTTTACATTACAGGTATTATCACTTGTCAAAAGGTAGAAAGAAAAAGAAGCAACTGAACTCTTCACAATGATGTTTATTATTTTATTTTTTTACCAAGTAAATTTCCATTAAATCTGGGTGTTTGGGGCTGATTTCACAGCAGGGATACCCAGACACAGACTTTAGAGAGGAAAGAACTGTATTTTTAAAGTGTAAAAGAATGCATGCATTTATTGATTTTCTTGTCCTTACCTTCAAATTCTTTGAAATATGATCAAAAAGTTGTCTTCATTTTATATGCCACAATTTTATTTTAATAGCTTTTTCTCCACAACAGACTCAGTGCTCTGCCTTCCTAACTAAATAGGAAAAAAAACTGTCTCAGAGGGAAAAAAAATAATGGAGCTAAAGCCAACTCCAAACCATCATTAAACGTGTGAACATTTGAAAGGTCAGAGAAAGGCAGTCTGGTGGCTCATATCTCTCTGCCTTAGCTACTTTGCCCAGCAGGGCCTCACTGGACACAGATAGAGATGACATGGTTTATCATTTCTACTCATCTCCTAGGCATTGCTACCTATCCCCATTTCTCTTTTTATTTTCTATTTTCCTATTTCACTTATTTACTTTCCATCCCTGATACATCTAGCAATGGTATGACTAGATGTACCAGTTAACAATGGCGGATCTTGTAATCAAAGAAAACATAATAATTTCAAGAGAAACATCAAAAGTGCTTTATTCAAAGTAATGTCTACCATTAGCTACACATTTCCCCCATCTTTCAGGTAATTTGTGGATACTGTCCCAATAGAACTTTCCTTGTTTTGAGGCGAACCATTCAGAGACCCAACTTTCCACTTCTTATGTTTTGAAGTGCTGCTCAGAAAGTGCATGTGCCATCGATAAGAACAAGTAGGAATCTGAAGGAGCAAGGTCTGGTGAATATGACAGGTGGGTTAATACTTCCCTGGCGAGATCTTTTAATGTGTATTTAACTAGGTTTGAAGTGTGTGATGGTGCATTATCATGAAGCAAAATTACTTAGCCATGTCTTCTGGCACATTTTGTCATTTTGTGATCAAAGCTTGGTTCAAATGGATTATTTGTTGTCAATAGTGAGCAGTATTAATGGTTTCACCTGCTTTTAGAAGCTCATAATACACCACACCTTCCTGATCCCACCAAATGCAGAGCATTGTCTTCTTTCCAAAGCAATTTGGCTTTGCAGGCAATGTTGATGGTTAACCTGGATCAACCCATGATTTTGTGCATTTGGGATTCTCAAAATAAATCCACTTTTATCACCAGTCACAATTCAATGCAAAAAAGACTTTCTTTGGTGCCAACGATGCAACATTTTACTGATGACTTTTCGGTTTTCTATTCATCTTTTGTTCAGTTGATGTGGCACCCATTTTCCTTCCTTTAAAGTATTTTCCATTGCTTGTAAATGATCAGAAATTGTTTGCTGAGCAACATTTAATCGTTCTGCAAGTTGTTTTTGAGCTTGACATGCATCTTCATCCAACAATGCTTGTAATTGTTGGTCTTCAAACTTTTTTGGTTGAGCTGGACATTCTTTTACATCAAAATCATCACTTTTAAAGTGTTTAAACCAGCATTCACAAGTATCTTGAGATGGAGCTTGTTCACCATAAGCTTCCCAAAGTATTCGATAACTTTTTTTCAAAATAAAGTAATGAATTAAAACTTCCCACAAATGCTCTTTTCTTTGTCATGAAATTTGACATTTTTAAGGGTAAACATATATATGATGTTAATACCTTCAGCAAATTTGACATATGAAGTTTTGAAGCTATCTGTCAATACAACAAAGCAGCATAGATATCAAATAGCACATAGACCAACAAATATGTAATTCTATCTATTGAAAAAAATCGGTATTATTAATTGGTACTCCTAATATATTACTTCCTAGTTCCAGCAGTTTAGTAGTACACTTCTGAAAATACAGAGAATATTTTGGCCCTTAAAACATGTCTATTTTCACTAGTTTCTGATATTTGAATATCATGAAAAAACTTGCCAGAAGATGTCAACCAAACTACCATGGAGAAACTTCCTGATATGAGAAATCTGTCACAAAAGGTTCTTTGAAATTATTTTTAGACAGCTCTGACAGGTAGATATAGCTTTTTACAATTTAAGTGAATAGGTGCCTAATGCTTCTAATTCTAGTCTTTGGTGCCTATTCAAGATAAGTTAATTCTTGTCTTATTCGACAGCTTGCATAATACTTGAAGACAGTAAACATATCTACCCTGAATTTTCTTTTTATTATGTCTACTCTAAGTCTTCTTGTCCCAATTCATTCTAAAATTTCTTTAAAGTTATTTTAAGTTCTTTTGCCTTTCTGATTTTTACCTGTCAGGTAAGCAACCATTAGACAATCTTTTTAAAGAACCATATCCTTTGGTAAATACAGTATGATGTTTACATATGAATTCAAATATTGTTCTGGGACTAACTCCATGGCCTTTGCAAGTAGCTCACCCTCTTATTGCCTCAATTTCTTCATTTGTAAAATACTGATTATGCAAATGCATATAAGATTTTTATGTGAATTAAATATGGTCATACATGTAAAAAATTTAAGCTGGCTGTCAGACAGTGCTCATTAAATGCTAGCCATCATGCCCTGGCTGGTGTGCTAAGTGGTTAGAGTTTTGGCCTGTGCACCAAAGGATTCCTGCCACAGTCTGGGCAACCAATTGGTATCTGTCTCACATCAATATCTCTCTCTCTCTCTCTCTCTCTCTCCCTCCCTTCCCTCAACTCTCTCTAAAATATAAATGGGAAAAATATCCTCAGGTGAGGATTAACAACAACAAAAAATGTTAGCTACCATTATCACTATTATTAGAAGAGTGTGGTGAGACAGGACAATTGTCACACTCATTCTTTGCCAATCCTATCTAATAAAGGAGTAATATGCAAATTGACTATCAGTCCAACACACAAGATGGCTGCCCCCATGTAGACCCAAGATGGCCGCCACAAGATGACCAGTAGGGGAGGGCAGTTTGGAGGGAGCAGGCCTACAAGGTAGGGCAGTTGGGGGTGACCAGGCCTGGAGGGGAGGACAGTTAGGGGTGACCAGGCCTGGAGCAGAAGGCAGTTAGGGGCATCAGGCTGGCAGGGGAAGGCAGTTAGGTATCAATCAGGCTGGCAGGGGAGTGGTTAGGGGGTGATCAGGCTGGCAGGCAGAAGCTTTCAGGAGCAATCAGGAAGGCAGGCAGATGAGCAATTGGAAGCCAGCAGTCCTGGATTGTGAGAGGGATGTCCAACTGCCTGTTTAGGCATGATCCCAAGACAGTCAGATATCCCTCGAGGGGTCCCAGATTGGAGAGGGTGCAGGCTGAGCCGAGGGATAGAGGGTGCATCAGGCCTCTAGTCCTACATAATAAAGGCCTAATATGCAAATTGACCAAAGAGCAGAATGACCAGCAGAGCCAGTTGCTATGACATGCAATGACCACCAGAAAGCAGATGCTCAATGCAGAAGCTGCCTTGCAGGCCGTAGGCCAGCCAAGGTGGGTGCAAGAAGGGCCCCCACACCCTACCTCACTTTTCACCCTGCAGATTAGCCTTGATTGCTGGCCAGGCCTAGGGACCCTACCTGTGCACAAATTTCATGCACCTGGCCTCTAGTCTTATATAATGTACTATATACTGTGATTTGATTTTTGATACCTAACTAACATACAATCCACAAATCCATAAGAATTCTTCCAAATGGACTAAGAGTAAACATATAAAGCTTTAATGGAAAAGTTGTTCCTGAAACAGATTCTAAGAACTGGTAAAATTAAGAATAGCGCAATACCAGATTTTTTTTTTATAAAGAAATATGGACCCAGATGTGTGCTCCTAGACCAACACCTGGTCTGCTTAGTTGAAGCAGAAAAGAGAAATGGTTGAATAGAGAAAAGTAATTTTGCAAAGGCCCATTGACACCAATCCAATTATGGAACACTTTAGACTCTTACTGTGGGAGTTCCAGGTGGAGTATGGCCTGTGGCCACTCTAGGTATGTTTCAGACACAACTAGAAACAGGGGGAAATTGAATATTAGATTAGTAGTAATGCCTAACACACTGCCTCTGCAGTTTTCAGCATTTTAAGTCAAAAGTGACCCTTGTGTAAATTAGGTTAACTTGGATTTCCTGGTCCTTATAATTGAAAGAGGACAAAGGACCATATAATAATGCTAACAAAAAACACACATAGGTTTGATACCAAATTTCACTGAATTTTAAAATATAAATTTAATTAACTTTCCTAAGCTTTTCATCTGAAATTAAAAAATGGAGAAGGCAGTTGGAAGGATCTTCCTTGGTTCTAAATAGAAGATATGGAGTAACACTGTTATCTAAGGAGAAGATGAAAGAAAATATCTGAATTCTCAGAGGTGGTGAGAGACATATAGAACCTTTTTGGGGTCACATTTATATTAGCAAAAAACTTATATGTAACTCTGACATTCTTTCTAATTAGAATTATAGAAATAAGTATGGAGTGAGCCTATTTTGCTCTCTACCTCTGGGTCCCCTGAAATTATATATTTGGACCTGGTGAAAGCTGCCTTTACTGAAGCAGGTCCCTGCCTTTTGGTCTATAGTGAAACTTGCTTTTAAAATACACCCTTCATATGCTGTTCCATCTCTTCAGAAATTGTTAGGTGATCCCTATTGAAGGCACTATGCAATCTGATTCCAAAGGAGTATTGACACTCTCGTTGTGACAATTTTGCCTAGGGCAAACTTCAACTCATTCATTCTTTTCTGATTTGCTGGTTGAGGAAAATCTCCCCAGAGCTTGGCAGTTGCAGCCATTGCATTAGTTACTAAATCTCCATTTGAATATGGACCCTGACTCTTCTACCATTACCCAACTGTATCCCCCTTAAGTAATGTTCTGTTGAATTACAAAGTAAACCCAGAGAACAACTGCACTCCCCAGCAAGAACACATAAGTTCCATCATAATCAGAACTGTACGATAGAGCAAGTGGAAACAGAACTGGGAGTTTTTCGTCATCACTCCCAGTCTCCTTGGGGTCAGTGACAGCGTCATCCTGCGCTGTGGAATAGCCTTATGAGGAGGTGGATAGCAGGCCTTTTGGTGAGATCATCATCCCACAAAACACTATTATCTACAGAAGAGGCAAACCTGTCTCTCACCACCCTGAGAGCTATTTCTCCCAGCTTCACTTCCTCAGACACAATATTATTAGGAATGACATCTGGGCACAGAAAATACCATTTCTCTAGTGCTGTAATGACATTTCTTAAAACACTGTCTACAAAAATGCTCTATGAAATTGTATCTTTTTGTGGCCAGGTCAGTGACTCCAGAATAAAAGAGATAAACTCACAAAAGTTATGTTTTATTACATGAAGTCATCATTACTAGGAACCTGAAACTGAAGTTGGTAACACTTTCTATTTACTTGTCAGAAGCTAGAATAGCATGGGGAAGAAACCATACTATTTCATTTCATTCTCTACTCTAAAAGAAAAGGATTTGAGCTATAAATAAGCTGCAGTTACTCAGTATTTAAGGAACATAAAATAATGCAGCAACCACACATAACTTACATGAATATGAGGATAATACAGAACATCATAATTTTAAAGGGCAACTTTATATCCATATCTATATGTGTAGATATATTATGTTTTACCTAAGCTTAGCAGTCATCAGTAAAATCATTTATTAAGCACCTCAGTATAAAATTTTAGGACAGAGGCAGATGAACTTAAGAAAACCTGGCCTCTGCATTCTGGAAGTTGATAATTCAAGTACACTTATATGAGATAATTAATGAATATAGTCAGTGCTCTTTATATATGCATATACATATACATATGCATATATATATGTGTGTGTGTATATATATTATATATATATGTATATATACATATTATATATATATATATATGTATATATATATATATATATATATATATATATATATATATATATGTAAAATCTGGGACATACTCATGCCTCATCTTCCTGACACTTCACAATCCTTTTCTAATAACACTAGATTTAATGACTTACATTTAATTTGATTAATGTTAAAATTTTAAATCTAATAAAATGTTATCAACTTAAATAAATCATAATGCTTAACTATTAATGAGAATTCAAATTTAAATAAATTATAATATGTCAATGCTAATGACTGAAAATGCATAATCTATTGAATTCTTTAATATAGTAACTATCCTATATAATAAAAGCCTACTACCCAATCGGGGACTAACCAGTGGAATGACTGGTTGCTATGATGTGTACTGACCACAAGGAGACAAACGGTCAATGCAGGAGTGCTCCCAGCTCGCAGGTCCCAGGCCAGCCAAGGCAGGTGCCAGTGGGGGCCCCCTGCTTGCCCTGCTGCTTGCCCCACAGAGGGAGGTGACTGGTGGCAGTGGCAGGGGGGCTGGGCCAGTGAGTGGGTGGTGCTAGGCTGGCTAAGGCAGGTACAGGTATCAGTGGGGACCCCAATTGCCCCACTGATCACCCCACAGATCACCAGGCAGGCCTAGGGACCCTACCTATGCACAAATTTTGTGCACTGGGCCTCTAGTACTTAATATAAAACAATAGCAAAAGGCACTACTGACAGGAAACTCTGTATGTTGGCCGTGTTATTATCTCCCTCACTGTCAACAATGGAAAACTAGCAGCATCCATAATAATTTTACATATTTTACTTTGAGTGGAGAAGAATCACAAAGAAACAGTAGAATTTCTAATTAACTACATTCTCTGAATCTAATACATATAAAATGGCATTTTTTTGTGATAGGAACAATGAGATGCTCTGTTCTCAGTCACATGAGGAGAAACGAGGCAGTGATGCACTGAGTTAAAAATAGTGTATTATGACAGTATTATTATTTATTTTACATGAGAAGAAATGAAAGGACTTAAACATTTTGACAAATGGTTGTTTTCTAAATTAAAAATAAACTATTCCTTTTATTTTTTTAAATTCTCACCTGAAGATGTGTTTTTATTGATTTTTAGAGAAAGAGAGAGAAAACATCAATTGGTTGCCTCCCATATGTACCCTGACCAGATTGAAAGGGCAATCTTTTAATTTTGGTGTGCATGACGATGCTCCAACCAACTGAGCCACCTAGCCAGGGACAAACTATTCTTGTTGAAAAAAATCAATCTCATAAAGTAAAAATTAAAGTTTTTCATATCATTGACCACTCCTACAGAGTTGATATAGCCACTATATTTTATCAAATCCTCTGAGATATATACCAATCATTTTTAATTCTCATTTTATCTTTTTTTAAATATATTTTATTGATTTCTTACAGAAAGAAAGGGAGAGGGATAGAAAGTCAGAAACATCGATGAGAGAGAGACATCGATCAGCCACCTCCTGCATGCCCTACACTGGAGATGTGCCTGCAACCAAGGTACATGCCCCCGACCGGAATTGAACCTGGGACCTTTCAGTCCACAGACCAATGCTCTATCCACTGAGCCAAACCGGTTCTGGCTTATCTTTTTGTTTTATCATTAGCAACCTATATCTATATATAAAAGCCTAAGTCACTGGAATGGCCAAAACAGCCAGAATGACCAAAATGACTGCTCACTATGACACACACTGACCACCAGGGGGCAGATGCTCAACACAGGAAGTGCCCCCTGGTCATCAGTGCACTCTCACAGCCAACTTCCCCAGGTCCCTTTCCCTGACCAGCAGGCTCTGATTGCCTAATCTGGCTGGGATGGGAAACCAAGGAGGGTGGCAGCAGATGTGGCCCCTTTCTCAGGGGTACTGAGGGCTGGCTCCCTCCTCGGGGCTGGTGGCCAATCTCACATGTCCTGTCCCTCCCCTGTGCTAGCAGGCCCTGATTGGCTCACTGCCCACCTGCCGTGGTGGCAGCAAGGGATATAGGAGGGGCCAGGCGGGGAACCATGCAGTGGCAGGACACCAACAATGGCAGTGTCAATGTCTGGCATCCGTTCCTTCTGGGCCCAGCCCAGCCAGCAACTGTCGCCTCCTCTCCAGACTGGCCCTGATTGGCCTGGAATTGATTGGCCCTTATCAGGCCCAGGGACCCCACCCATGCAGAATTTCATGCACCAGGCCCTAGTGTTATAATAAATATTAGTGAACACTGATTCCCTAGAATTGGAATTGCTAAACCTGAGAGATTTGTGCGTTAAGAAATTTTGATATATATAAACCATATTTAAAATGTAACTTTACATTACCATAAACAGTTTATTAGAATTTATTAAAAACTACTTATCAGAAATTGTTTTTTTTTCATTGATTATAGTTTTAATTCAGAAATGCAAGGATGGCTCAGTGTAAGACTATCCATTTGTAACTATTATCTTAATACATCCCAAGAGAAAACATCATTATATTAATAGAAACTGACAATCATTTAAAAAATTTGATATTCTTTTCTAATAACTCTTAACTGATGAAGCCTAATTAAAAAAAAAAAAAAAACACCTCTTTAAAAACTTGTTTAAAGACATTTTCTCACTTGTAGTAGGAAATATATGGTCTTTTCTGATTTATAAATGCAAAAACTACAGCTTAGTTTTAATCTTAAAAAAAAAAATACTGCTGAGACCAGTTTAGATCAGTGGACAGAGCATGGGTCTGCACACTGAAAGGTCCCAGGTTCAATTCCGGTCAAGGGCATGTTTTTTGCTAAGTTAGTTAACAAAAAAATAAATAAATATTTCATTTTATACATCTATTTAACTAAGGAGATTGAGCAGTTTTTTATATGCCTATCAGTTTTCATATTTCTTTTTTTCTGTGAATTATCTTGTGTTCTTTGTTCAGTTTCTTATATTTTTAGTTTTTAATTAAAACCATATTCAGAAAAGTGAAAACCACAAAAATTTTCTCCCTGTAAACAAAAAAATAATGGTGACATCTCTCAATATTCCTTTATTTTTAAGAAATAAAAACAGCAATGATAGCATTGAAATTCCCCCCTTTCTCCCTCTAGTTTCTAGCCCCTTTTCTCCTTTCCCAAGCATACATTTGAATGTATATTTTCTATCTATATATTTCAACTTATTTATGGCATTTATAGTATTTGGTTTTATTATTTTATTTAAGTGTAGTTATATGGTACTTATTATCCTGTAACTTCATGTTTTATTCAACATTATAATTCAATAATGGTTTGACTATAAATCTAGCTTATGTATTTTTAACTGCTAAATATTCTATCTAATAAAAAAGTAATATGCAAATTGACCATCATTCCAACACACAAGATGGCCACCCCCATATGTTCAAAGATGGCTGCCCCCATATGGATACAAGATATCTGCCACAAGATGGCCAATAGGGAAGGGCAATTGGGAGGAACCAGGCCTGCAGGGTAGGTCAGTTGGGGGTAACTAGACTTGCAGAGGAGGGAGGGCAGTTAGAGGCTGCTAGGCCAGCAGGGAAGGGCAGTTTGGGGCAAACTGGCTTTCATGGGAGGGCAGTGAGGGGTGACCAGGTCAGCACAGGAGGACAGTTGGGGGAGGAATCAGGCCCTCAGGGGAGGGCAGATGGGGGGAACCAGGCCTGCAGGGGAGGGCAGTTGCACATAATCAGACTGGCAGAGAAGCATTTAGGCATTGATCAGGCTGGCAGGAAGAAGTGGTTAGGAGGCAGGAAGGCAGGAAGGCTGGTGAGCGGTTGGGAGTCAACAATGCTGGATTGTGAAAGGTATCCCAAATTAGAGACAGTTAAGGCTGGGATGTGGGACAAACCCACCCTATGTACAAATTTTGTGCACCAGACCTCTAGTTTCATCATAGAAGTACATCTCATATAATTCATCTGTTTTTATATGCAATGACAATTGTGCTATTTTTCTATTTATCACTTTAAGAATCCTCCACTACACCCACAAGCCATGCCCACCAGCCAATCAGGAGTGAGTATGCAAATTAACAAAATTAAGATGGCTACAACCACAGAGCTGCAGCAAGCAGGGAGGCTTAGGTTTCCCCAGCAATGGAGAAAACCAAGCTTCCTACACACCCTGGTCAGCCATGGACTCCACTCAAGGCTACAAAGTTTCAATTATAGAAGATAAATAAATCCTAGATACCAGGGCTTCCACTTGGGTCGCCAGTGGGTGTGGCTGGCCTGTAAACCACCACAGGCCCCTCACCCAGGCCACCCCATGGCAGAAGTGGACCCCCACCCTGATCCAGGACATCCTTCAGAGTAAACCAGCCATTTCCCACCAATGCACCAGGCTTCTATCTATCTGATAAAAGAATAATATGCAAATTGACCATTACTCTAACACAAAGATGGCTGCCCCCATGTGAACACAAGATGTCTGTGACAAGATGGCCAACAGGAAACCAGGTCTGCAAGGGAGGACAGTTATGGGCAATCAGGCCAGGATGGGAGGGCAGTTGGGAGGGACCAGGCCTGCAAGGGAGGGTAGTTGAGGGTGATCAAGCCTACAGGGGAGGGCAGTTAGGGGCAATCAGGCTGGCAGGGGAGCAGTTAGGCATCAATCAGGCTGGCAGGGTAGTAGTTAGGGGGTGATCAGTCAGAAGTGGTTAGGGGTAATCAGGAAGGCAAGCAGTTGGAAGCCAGCAGTCCTGGATTGTGAGAGGGATGTCTGACTGCCTATTTAGGCCCGATCGAGGTAGAAATGGGCCTAAATGGGCAATCGGACATCCCTTGAGGGGTCCCAAATTAAAGAGGGAACAGGCTGGGCTTAGGGACACCCCCCTCATGCACGAATTTTGTGCACTGTGCCTGTA
>PVJN01006095.1:53479-77605 GCA_004026805.1 Lasiurus borealis | reverse complement strand
CCCCCCTGTAGATCTGATCACCCCCAACTACCCTCCCCTCCTGTCCTGATCGTCCCTTACCTCCTCTGCCTTGGCCTTGTCATCAACACTTTGTCCAGAAGGATGTCTGGAAGGTCTCCTGGTCTAATTAGCATATTACCCTTTTATTGGTATTGATATTGTCTAAATGTCTTTTAAGGCCACATGTTATTTCAATGAAGATATAACCTGTTAAGTAATTTTCATGAAACTTATTGAGTTGCCTGTGGAGTGCTGAAATCTAAACTGCCACTTTTTTTTTTTTTCATCAGTACATAATCTGAAAAGGGAAATTGGTAGTGAATATAGTTTGGTCTGACCGTTAGCCTGGGAAATTTTGATACAGACTTTATGTACATATTTTAAAACTTGACTTGGGGTAGTGAACACATAATGTAGTGTACAGATGATGTGTTGTGAAATTATGTACCTGAAACATGTATAATTTAATTAATTAGTGTTTCCTATATATTAAATAAAAAGAAAAATAATTCTATCTATCATCTATCTACCTACCTATCTATATGGCTAAGTGACCATCACCTCTGAAATAACTGAATAGATGACTGAATAGGATCTGTGGGGTGACTAGGCCGGCTGGGGGGTTAGTGATGGGCAATTGAATGACTGAGCAGCAGGTTGCATGGGGTGACAAAGCTGGCAGGAGGCAGATGGGGGTGACCAGACCAGCAGGGGAAGCAGTGAGGGGCAATTAGGTTGGTGGGGAGGGCAGTTGGGGACAATCACACCAGCAAGGGGTGCAGTAAGGGGTTACCAAGCTGCCAGGAGGGGGGTAATTAGGGGCAACTACACCTGCAAGGGTGCAGTTTGGGGGAACCAGGCCAGCAGGAGGAGCAGTTAGGTGTCATCAGACAGGTAGGCAGGTGAGCAGTTAGGATCCAGTGGTCCCAGATTGTGAGAGGGATGTCTGAGGGATCCCAAATTGGAGAGGGTTCAGGCTGGCTGAGGGGATTCTCCCTGCCCCATGCTCAAATTCTGTGCACCAGGCCTCTAGTTTTAAATAAAAAAATACAGACCTCTATAAATTCTTTTCAATTCTCCACTGGAATTTGATGATTGGACAAATGGATATTTTTGCTTGAGTCTGAACAAGATGAACATATGTGCATCTATTTCCCTACTGTTGCACTTTACTAACATTAAATTATTCTTGTGTATCACATAATGCTCTTATTAACAGTGGAACAGAACCCTTATTGCGAATGTTCAGTGATGCACAAAGGTGTATATTGGCCTCTGTGGAATATAATTTAACTTCTGTATATTAAATACTCTTGTATTCACACATTTAAGCTGATGTTTAAGTTAGATTGCATCACATGGGTATTTTTTAAATTTTTAATATTTTTTAAATCTTTATTGTTGAAAGTATGACCCTCTTTTTCCCCTTCTAGTTTGCCCCTGCTCTCTTACACCAGGCCTTCTTGATAGAGCTATTTTTAATATTCACTTGAAGCTTGTAATTATATATCTATATATAATGGAATAATACTCAGCCATACAAAGGATGAAATATTGCCATTTGTGATAACATGGATGGACCTTGAGAGTATCAGGCTAAGTGAAATAAGTATAACAGAAAAGGACAATAACCATATGATTTTACTCAAATATGGGCTGCAAAACAAAAGCAAAAACAAAACATACTTATAGATAGCTAGTGGCCAGGTGCACAGAATTGGTGCATGCAGAAGAGGGTGTCCTTCAGCTCAGCCTGCACAGTCTCTAATCTGGGACCCCTCAAAAAATGACCTACTGTCAGTTTATTGGGATCGGGCCTAAATCAGCAGTGGGACATCCCTCTCACAATCTTGGACTGTTGGCTCCTAACCACTCACCTGCCTGCCTCCTTGATTGCCCCTAAGCACTCTGCCTACTGGACTGCTTGCTCCTAAATGCTCCCCCTGCCAGCCTAATCGCCCCACACTCCCCCACATGCCAGTGTACTTGCCCCCAACTGCTCCCTTTCTGGCCTGCTCATCCCAAATTGCCACCCCTGCTCTTCTGATCACCTCCAACTGACCCCCACTGATAGTCTGCTTGCCCTCAATGGGCCCCCCCGCTGGTTTTCTCACTCTCAACTGCCCCCTGCCAGCCTTATCACCCACAACTGCCATCCCATCCTGGCCTGATCACCCATAAGTGCCCTCCCATCTTGGCCTCCAACCACCTCTCCCTCAGGTCCCGCCACTATGGCTTTGTACAGAAGAACCTCTATAAGGTCTCCTGGAAGATCGTCCAGTCTAATTAGCATATTACCCTTTTATTAGTATAGATGATAACAGAATGCTGGTTACTAGGAGAGAAGAGGGGAGGGAAAAATGGAAAGGGTAGAAACACTCAAATATATGGTAATGGAAGGAAACTATATGTTTGGGTGATGAGCACACAATAGAGTATACAGATGGTGTGTTATAAAGTAAATATTTTTTATTGATTTCAGAGAGGAAGGGAGAGGAAAAGAAAGATAGAAACATAAATGACGAGCGAGAATCATTGATGCTGCCTCCTACACACCCCCTATTGTTGATCAAGCCTGCAACCTGGGGCATGTGTCCTTAACCAGAATTGAACTGGGAACCTTCCATTGAGCCAAACCAGGTAGGGCTTATGTAATATTATTAACCAATGTTACCCTAATAAAATTAATTTAAAATAACAATAAAAGAAAATAAGTTATAACAGAAAAACAAATATTTCCTGTTTGCATTTTAATTTTCCCAAAGATTTATTTAAAAGTAACAGCAAATTATTTATACTTTATTCTACCAAAAGTAACAGCAAATTATTTATACTTTATTCTACCTCCTCTATCAGTCACTATCAAAAAGTGCCATATTTTTTCAGCCTAAAATATCTATATTGATGTTCTCTATAACGTATATATTTAAAATAATCAAACATGTTTGAATTATTTAGCATTTCTATACATTTTTTAAACAACTCTTTCCTCTGTTAACAGATTGCCTTAATTATTTTCCAATTCTATTTTATAATTTGAAATTCACAATATATAAATTAGGAAGATGAATACTAAACATACCTATCTGTATAAATTGATCATGCTAATATTTCACATATTTAAGAATATATTTGTACATTAAAATTAATGTCATATTAATCAATTTCACCCAAAAAATTAATTTAAAATAAATAGTTTTTAAATGAAATGCCTATTCGATATTTAAATAGAGGTCTTGAGTGTGAAATTAAAGTACACATCTATAATCAGGAGGAGAGGCCCTGGATAGATATAAAAATTTGGGCTTTCCCTGAGAATAATCATATCAAGTGCGTGTCACGGATAATAACAAGTGAGTGAAAGTACCTAGAAAATAGATGTGTTGCATTCTAGCACAAAGAATATGTGCTAGAATGCACCAGAATTTAGAAGTCAGGATAATCAGTAAAACTGGCACAGGAAGATGAGACATCACAGTGAGACAGGAGACAAATAAGTAATAGCATGGAACCTTGGAAATGAAGTAAAAAGTCTGTGTCAAGAAGCTAGAATTATCAACAGTGCTAAGTGGTAATGCAATTCAAGTACAAATACAGGCTAAGATTTGGCAACTGTATTTAATAATAGGGGTGATGTTAAGCAACCTGGATAAAAGTAGTTTCAGTGGAGAGGTGAGAGGAAACACACATTTGAAGTGAATTTAAATAATAATAAGAGGAGAGAAATTTGAAGTAGTGAATATAGATGATTCTTCCCAGGAGTTCATATAATGAAATGCAGTTCATGATTATATATAAATGTTGTCTTTTCTTAAACTTTTAATGCAGTAATAACTTTTATTTATGGAATTAAAAATACTACTATTTTAATAGGAATATAACTGTTTTATAAATATAAATAAGACCCTATAATCTAGTAACTAAAATAGCATTAAATAAAAAAAATGAATATGTAGGTATGTTACATGGATTATTTGAATTGTTAACATTCTACTAGATAGATCCTGTCCCTTTTAAAAGGTATTGAACAACCTTATAGTATAGGATATAAAATATATTGAATATAGTTTCAAATGTGTTTCTGATTTTCCAAAGGGTATCTTCCAGGATATTTCCTCAAACATACAAACAATCTAAGACATTAAAGAAAGTGGCAATGGAGTCCAAAGATAGAAATGGGTTTATAGCAGGTTCAGGCTTGGACATAAATAGCCCTATAATTTGAGTCCTATTATACTGAAATGTTTTTATGAAAATTCCCATTGTAGTTCTGATAAGTTCAAATAGGAAAAGCACACCATAGGTACATAAGGTTGTAGAGCAAGTTAACAGATAAACCATACATTTGAGAAGCAGTCTTGATGTGCTATCTGATCTTTGTAGAGACAGAACATCTAACCCTGGCACATCAAATGAACACGTGACTAAAACTACGTTATCATGATTAGTGTTCCATAAGAAATACCAATTTATAAGAATGGACTGCCTAACAATCTACTATCAGATGGAAATATATTCAGGATTGGGTACCAGCAATAGGAGACGCAAGCTGCACGTGTTGTTTACCCATGTGACACCATACCTATATAGGGATCTTTTACCCAGATGACAGGAGTAAAAGAGCTAACCTGTTTGAAGAAAAGTCAGCTCAGTTTCTAGGTGAAAGCATAAAACAAACTATTGATACAATAATCACACTAAAACTAACATAGGCAATTACTACATTGAATGTGGCCCTGAATGACAGTGATGAAAAAATTCTTCCAAAAGACAAAGTTTTGGTTATCAACATGTTTGTATTGAAAAAATGTGTGACTTTGATAAGAATACATATGGAGTCATGGACAGTGGCAAATAGCCAGAAGGAGGAACATTTTAAGATATGTTACAGCTGCTCTGTGGAAAAGACATGAGTAAAGACCTCAAGGAATAAGCACTAGGAGCCAAGATCTTTTTAATGCATGTTAATACTCACTGGAGAGCAACTGCATTTTTTTTTTAAAGAAAGGAATTGACCAGTTCTCCTCCTATCAACAGGAAATTTGGGCTGGTATAATGTGTGCACGAAAGAAGCAACCCTGATGCAGAGATGTGGTGCAAAAACTATACCAAAATAGGCTTCTCCTTCTCAAGACTGATTCAGCTGCCTCCTCCACTGCAACCTTCCAGCAGCAGAAAAAGAGTTTGAGCCCCCGATACAGTATCATTGTTTTAGATCAATACATTTGTTGTTTTAGATCAAAACTGTCATTTGTTGTTTCTGCCCACAAGGATAGACCAAGCACCACTAATTATGGCTTACAGAGTCTTTTATGTCCACCAATGTAGATTCTACATAAAATCACATTGGATCAAGGGACCTATTTTACAAGATGGGGGAAAATACAGAAACAAATAATAAAATTGTGGCAGTGGACTGTGAATCTACTGCCAATCTTAAAACGTTTTAAAGATCTTTTAAATTTGCAATTCAGATGTTGGATTAAAGCTAATACCATGAGGACTGATGATGTCCTTCAAGCTGCAGAACATTAACTGGTTCTTTGTTCGCAATAGAAAATAGAAAGCAAATAGAAAATGAGAGATGGAAGAGGGGTCCTCTACTAACTATTATTTTGATTTATTGTTTTCTGGGAGGTTTAGGTTTCACATGCCCAACAATTCCAGGCTCTGAAAGTTTACAGCATTTCCCCCTGGGTGGTGGGGAGGAGATTCTTCTACAACAGACCCAATGAAGATCTCCTAATTTTTAATCCACAATTGTTGCCTGATGTCTTTGGAGTCTTCTTACCCTAAGGCAACTGGCAAAACTGAGATTCCATCCTGACCTGGATAATTAAGTCTGAATTTTAGAATGAAATAGGGGTGGTCTTACCAAATCAAGATACCTGGATATTGTTTTGGCACCTGCATGATTAATTAGGTATCTTTTCATGCACTCTTTCATAATTTTGATGGTAGATAGACAAACACAGAAAAGTTTTTGACCTCAGACCAGTATAACCATGGCAATCAAAAGTTTGAAAATATTATAAATGTATCACTCCCTTCAGGAAAGTCACCTAAAACAGCAACAAAGATATTTTCTTATGTTAAAGTCAATATGGAATGGACACGAGAAAAAAGAGCAGCTAACAAAAGCAAGGTATCTATAGTTCATTCCACTTACTATTCTCTTGTAATTATCCTCAGAAAAAAATAAACCAACCAGATTCTTATCTTGTGGGTTTATTATTTTCAGCAAGTAGACATGAGTGGTAAGGGTTGAACTGCAATTCATGATTGATTCCAAAACCTAGATTTCCCCTTTCAACGCCAGGCACTCATGCTCCTTGGCCAGGAAAGTTATTACTAATAGATCACAACTGAGTTTCTGGGCACATTTCTCTCAGGCAAAGGGTTTACCAAAATAACACTATATGTCCTTTTCCTTGGTGAAACCCAAATTCATCACAAAGCCTTAGATCATTTTTCTGCATATGAGACAATTTGGAAGGGACTCACAGATCTCTGTTGTAGCAAATGATTTTTTTTATTTTATTTTATGGCTACACCCACCTTAATCCATCATCGTTCACAGGTACTTACAGAGACTTTCCAATAAAATGCACTCATGCAAATATCTATTTTAGAGTCTTTTGGTATATATGAAAACAATGGTGAATACTAAATTCTCATATCAGAACTAATTTCTAATGGAGAAATATATGCATTTTCTATAAAAGAAGAAAAAAAAATACACAAGAATTACTATTATTTCTACTGCTAGTCAGCATTGGAGGAAGGTCCTAATCAACGCTGTGAGTCAAGAAAAATAAAGTAACCATGAAAAGAGAAAAGGAAATTAAACCTCATGATTTTCCCTTAAGAACAATATAAATTATTTATTTATTTATTTATTTTTCCAAGTGTGTTTTTATTTTTTTCCCTAATGTCCTCCTCAACCCCCAGTACATGCCCTCATCCATCTCCTCTCCACCACCACCACCACCACCCCACATTGCCCTGTATCCACTGGCTATGCCTACACACACATACATACAAGTTCTTCCAATTGATCTCCTACAGGCCCCTCCCCATAACCTACCTTGCCTTCCCACTGTAGCAAGACAGTCTGATCATTGCTTCTTTGCCTCTGCATCTGCTTCCCGTCCACCCCTGATTATTGACTATGCCTTGCCATGTGAGCAGTTAGTAGCTGTGCATCGCTACAGGATGCCTAGGACCAAACCAGAGAGTTTAGGACCTGCATTGTCACCATTTGTCCACTCTTCAGATACCATTGATGATGTGTACACATAAGGAACTGTTTAACATTGAAACTGGGACTCAAAACTATCGGACATTGAAAATGGGACTCAAACATTTTTCTTTTGCTCTTGTGGGTTAATTTCTAGCCTACAGGGGCAATATGTTTTTAAAGACAATATAAATTATTAGGGCACTTTTCCTTATTTGAAGTTTTGAAGGCATTTAAGAAATTACTGAACCTAATTCTGTGATAATTATACTTTCATTATGTATTTAATAATAGTGTGTATGTGTGTGTGTGTGTGTGTGTGTGTATAATATTCCAGGTCACTAGTCTGCATACACTTTGAAATATCCATACATTTTTTTAATGGACATGATTATATAGGACATCACTTAGTACAGTATTTCATTTTTTTTGACAATACAATTTTTCTCGTCAACCATTAAAAGTTTTTGATGAGTTGCATTTATCTCAAATGGAAGAATAGAATATCACTAAATATTATCAAATATGTGTAGGTTGTTATGGCTACTGATACCAATAAACTTTTCTAGGAAAGTAACCATTTTAATTTATTTTTTTAGTTACTAAGAAGAAAAAATGCTATTTTTTGAGACTATGAAGGTATTAATTTTTATTTAAGGGGTTTATTAGTCTTCAAGAAAAAGTACTAGCCTCAAGTTCTTTCCTAAATCACAGAATCCTTTAAATGAAGAAAGTTTGCTAAAAGTGATACCGTTGACCTAGAATAGTTTTAACTGTTAAAACTTTGACATTTGAACTTTGAATCATTTAGTTTTATTATTATGACCTTTTACCACTTCCTAACTGATTTATCATAAAATGTGAGACTGAAGAGATTTCAAGTGAACTATGTACAGGAATACAATATGTAGCTTCAAATCACACACAAAAATGATACTTTTTCTTTTGAATGTGAATGTCAAAAATTTAACAGGAAGATAATTTCATATGGATGTAGATATACAGTGTTTTAATGACCTAATATCTGTAATTCTTTTGGTTGCCTCTTTTTATATACTCTGGGCGAATTAAACTTTCTCCAATACGATGCTTGTCATTGGCCTGTTCTAGTTAAAATGTAGAGTCATGGCCCAGACAAGTCCTAAAGGCCTCTGAATCTTTTGCTGTCATATGTGATCACAAGTAAAATAGACAATTTTGGAATTGATTTATCTCTGCTGAAATGCCCTCAAAATATGTCTGCTATCTGACATCTTGGAAGTAGCATTACTGTTCTGATTTTGGCTCATCAACTATCTACTGATTATTTAAACTGCCAATTTCAATTTGATTAACTGCCTTCTCATTAAGCCATACACATTATTTTCTGGTGTTTATAACCAAAGAACCCAGGTCTAATAAAAACTAAATATAATTATATTCTTATATGTATAATGGCTGCTTTGTAAATTAAAAAGAAATAAAAAGAATTCATATTGTTCAGATACATTTTACTTCACAAAGGACCAGACATGCCTGAACATTACTCTAAGGTAACCTTACCACCAAGCCTTTTTATATCAAATAGAGTAAAAATTGGCTGGAATTAGAAAATTAGCTGCGTGTAGTTTATCATCATTTGATTTCCCTTGATTTACTCTGATCATGCTAGTCACTAGACTAAATGTTACCATGTAGTTGGAAACGGTGAGGATTAGGCAATTTTGACAATTGTGTGCAAAGATGTAAAGGGTAATATATGACAGTGGTCGGCAAACTCATTAGTCAACAGAGCTGCACACCGCAGGTCACAAGCTGCATGTGGCTCACGAGCCACAGTTTGCCGACCACTATGCTAGGGTAACCACTTACTAGATTTAATTCAGATCAACAGTCTAAGTTCATAGGCAATATATCACTTAACAAAAATTAAGATTATTTTCTCCTCTAAAAGAATATAGTTTTAAATAAACTGAGTGTCTGAGCATGTTTCAGAATTTAAAATAAGGAAGTAATGGTGGAATGAAAATTATTATAGCTGTAAAAATGTAGCTTAGCTCTATGATAAATCTGTTATGTTGTGATTCTGGATAGTAAGACCATCCTTTTAAAGTTTAAAAATCTCATTCCCCACCTCAAAGCCTAGGGTAAAATATGATTTAAATGGTTGTGAAGGTGATACTATATAGTCAGTAGTATGTAGAATATACTGTTACCAAATAAAAATAAAATTATCTTCAAAATGATCTGATGCTAAAAAGCAGGTAAATGTAATGTGTACCTTAATATTAGAATCCTAATTTAAGTAGAAAATCCTGTCAGCTTTGACATTAATCATTTTTTACTCTTTATTTGTTCATACTCCTATATAATTACATGTATGTATACCAGTCTTAGCTACTTAATTATAATCTAACCTAAGTAAATGAATAAGGTTCTCCACGGTACATCTTTGTATCCCAAACCTTACCTCTGCAAAAATCAGTTACATTTTACTAAATTAAAAGTTTTAATACAGAAGAGTGACATCATCAAAAATGTGGATTAAGCAACTCCAAAATGCCTTTCCTCCAGAAAAACATTGAAAAACAAACAGAAACACTCAGAAGCAATTTGTCAGACCTTTAGATAACAGTCAAAGACTTATGACAATCAAGCAAATACTGAATCAATGTGGGAACCTCTTTCCACGTCCCGCGTGGTTCAGGGTTCCCGGGTCAGGGTTCGGGTTCTGAAGGAGGCCGCACGCAAACGAAATGAGAGACTAGAAAATATTAATTTGGCGATATTGGGGGGCCAGGCGGGAGCCTTCCTCTAGTGGGAAGGACTGCCATTTTGCTCTGGTTTTTTCTCCCTTTTATTAAGGCTTTGGGACACACCCCTAGCCTTTAGGCAGGAAATAACAAAACAGAAATTGACATGAAACAAACAGATAGAGGTTGCTTCAACCAATAATGTTTCAACTAAACAGGGAGGGAGTAATTAGCTCTGACCTTTCAGAGCAATTAAGGTTGGCCAGCCTTCTGACTTCCTGTTTACATCCACCTAGTGAGAACAATTACATCCACCTAGTGAGAACAATATTTGGTCTCCGACAATCAAGAAAAAGGTAACTTTAACATGTTCCTAACATTCAAGGAAATTTCTGTCACAATGCTAACTGAACTTATGCTAAGGAAAAGAGAATATTATGAACACATATGACAAAAAATGCAATCTTTGCAAAAAGGGTTAGAAAAGTCACTATACAAAAGGATGAGTGCAGTCTTCAACTATCTAAAAGTGCAAACTCTAGAGAAAGGGAAGAATCTGATTTCTAGAGTTACCATATTGTAATAGTCAAATGTCTAATTTTCAACAGATAATTGCGGGATAGGCAAAGATATGGAAAAATATGATTCATTCACAGGAATGAAATTAATCAACAGAAATTGTCCCCAAAGAAGCTCAGAAAATTGACCTGTTATAGAAAAAGATTAAAACGAGTGTTTCAAGTATGCTCAAAGAGCTAAATGAAATCAGGAAAATGATATAGGTAGAAAAATGAGAATATAAACGAAGAGATAGAAATTATAAAAATGAATCAAATACAAATTATTGAGCTTAAAAATATGATAACTGAAGGCTTTATCAGGCAAAATAAGCAAACTATGGGACCTGTGTGGCACCATCAACACGACCAGTGTTTGTATGTATAATGGGAATCTCTCAAGTAGAAAGAAGAAAAGGGCAGAAAAAATATTTGAATAAATAGAGGCTAAAAATGTTCCAAATTTTTAGAAGTATATGAATCTATACATCCAAGAATTGCAATAAATTTATGACAAAGAGAACCACACTGAAACAAGTTATAATCACACTGCTGAAAATCAAAAGAGAATTGAAGGCAGCTATAAAGAAGTTCTTTATCAAAGGGCAGAGGTTTTTCAAAATAGTTTTTTTTTTTAAATATACAACCATATGCTTCTACAAGAGACCAGTTTTATATCTAAAGACTCAGATAGCCAATAGGTTGATATTGAAAGGGTGAAAAAAAACCTTCCATGCAAATAGTAACACAAGATTTACAAATATGAGTGAATAAACTTTAGATAATAAGTTAAAAAATTACAAGAAACAAAAAGAACATTATATTTTGATGGAAGGATCAATTAATAAAAAAGATACAATTATAAGATTACATGCACCAAAGAACATAGTCCTGAAAGCTATGAAGGGGATATTGATTAGAGAAATAGACAATATTACAATAATAGTTGTAGATGCCAATACTTCATTCTCACCATTTATAAAACATATTGACAGAAGGACAACAAAGAGAACCTGAACAACACTATAAATCAACAAGATCTAAGAGACATATGGAACACTGTACCTAACAATAGTGGTATATAAATACTTCTGAAGTGAACATGGAATGTTCTCCAGGGTAAATTATTTGTTAGGTAGCAAAATATTGTTATTACATTTTTTTTTAATTTAATTCAGATAAGGTGTTTTCTGTAAATAAAATGAAATGGAACTAAGAGCCCTAGTACACTCCCAGTGGGGATGCAGACTGATGCATGGAAAACTGTATGGCGTTTCCACAAAAAGTAAAAAAAATATAACTGCTATTTGACACAATGATCCCACTTCTAGGAATATATGCTAAGAATCCTGAAACACTAATCAGAAAGAATATACATGCACCTCTAAATTCATAGCAGTGCTATTTATAATAGCTAAGACTTGTAAACTGCCTAAATGACCATCAGTAGATGAGTGGATAAAAACAAAAGTATATTTATACCATGGAATACTATACAACACTAAAAAGAAGGATCTCTTACCCTTTGAGACAGCATGGAGAGACCTGGAGAGTATTACGTTAATGGAAATAAGCCAGTCAGAGAAAGACAAGTATCACATTATCTCACTTATTTGTGAAATCTGATAAACAAAAGAAACCATGAACAAAATAGATCCAGACCACAGAATTACTGATTTAGAGGGAAGGAGGGAGAGGATTGATAAGAGATTAACCAAAAAATGTATGTGCATACCAATATATAAATAACCCATGGATATAAACAATAATGTGGTGAAGGCCTGGGTGGTGGTGGAGGGGATCAATGTGGCAGAAAAGGGCTATCTGTAATAATTTCAACAATAAAGATAAATACTAAAAAATCAATAACAGAAGAAAAACTGGAAATTTTTATAAATACAGGGTAATTAAACACAACATGGTTAAACAATGAATGAGTCAATGAGGAATTGCATGAGTATAATTTTAATCTGTAGTGATAAAATGTTGTGGAACTGTTTGCTATTTCAAGTGAACCAATTTCTCTCTCTTTTATTTCCAGACTGATATAAATATAGATATTCATTCAGACTCCTGGAATTTTCAAGCAAACCATTAGTAGGCATCTCTAAAAGTTTTATGTCTTTGAAAAACTACATTTAGAGTGTTCTCCCTTCTCCTAGAAAAGAATATGAAAATTATATTAAGTTGTTATAGTAAGTAGTTTCTACTTGTCATATTAGATGAAATATTTTAAGGGTCATATGTAAATAATTTTTGTGTGCTCTACTGATGTTCATTTTGTGTAGCTATGTTTTGAAAATCAGAACACTCTCATTGTAAATTCCCATTATAATTCAAAGATACATCATTTGAAAATAGTAAAGTTTCTTATAATAGGAGTATATTAAAAAAATTAGTACCTAGCTAATATAAGTGAAACTAAATATTTATCTTGACCCCGCCTAATGTCAAGTTCACTATATTTAATGTCATTGCTGAAGTTTGTGAGCAACCTCAATCTTAGTATCTCAGACTGAACTATGAAATCATATAACTTTAACTCTTGACAGTTGAGATCTTGTCCAATGTCCTCCTTTTATAAAAAGGATTTTAGCTTTCATATTTTTTTTCACTTGGATTGTTAAATTAATAAGGTATAAAGTATAATTAGAGGAATTTTGTAGAGAATAATTACTAAACTACTTTTAGATAAGAATAATCATAAATTTTAAGAAGCAAGTTACTGTTAATTCTTTAATTGTTAAATTTATTTTTACTTATGAATTTAATTAAAAACACAACAGATTAGCTCTGGCTGGATAACTCCGTTGGTTAGAGGGTTGTCTCATCCACCAAAGATATGAGTTTGATCTCTGACCAGGGCATATACAAGAAGAAACCAATGAATGCACAAATAAATATAAGTGGAACAATAAATGTCTCTCTCTCCCTCTCTCACTCTTCCTTCCCCTCTTTCTCTAAAGTATTTTTTTTTAAGCAGACTAACTATTACTGAAAATATAGCTTAGTACTGAGGCCAGGAAATATTTTGTGTAAAAGAATCTATGATAAATATTTTAGGCTTTGCAGATCATTCAATCTCTGATAAAGGAGCTTAACTTTGAAATCATAGCATGAAAGAAATCATTGGCATACAAAAGAAATTCGTGTGATTGTGTTCCAATAAAAATTTACTTTATATATAGAAGATGGGCTGGATTTTCCCAATGGTTCACATTTTGCTGACATTTAATTTAGTATTCTGTACAATAATTAACTTTTAAGTATCAAGAAAACTTTTTAGCAAATTCATTTTACAGAGTTCCACAATGTGTATTATTGACCTGACTTTAAATGATTCCAAGTAAAATTTTTGTTTATATTAAACTGTGAGCCCAGCGTGCAAAATCATGCAGCCCTGCCTTGACACCGGAACCTCTCCATGCAGAGCTCCAGCACACTTGGCCCACCCCAAACCTCTCTGGCCTTCTCTGGCAGCTTCAAGCCCTGCCCTCAGTCCCTCACGTCACCTCCCCTTTTCAACCTCATCTCTGGAGCAACATGGCAGCTCCTCCTCATCATGATAGTAGAGGAGACTGTGGAAGCCTCTCGACTGCTGCACTGTTCTCCTTCCTCTGGCAGGAGGGTAGCAGGGGCTTTGAGGGAGAGCAGTGGGTGGTAAAGGACTGTGAGAGGGACGCTATGGACTTTCAGGCCCGCCCTCGCTGGCATGGGATGGTCCCCCTCCTCTGGGTTCCTCCCTGTGTCTCCAGAAAAAAAGCTCCACTGCACACGTGCAGGCAGCCTCCTACAATCAGTCATTACACATTACTGCGTCCCGAACATTAGCATATTAGTTCTTTAATATTATGATATTTTCAGATGCATTATCTCAATTGAGCCTAAGACCAGGTTTATTGCCTAAAATTATTAATCAATTTGTATTATGCACAATTAATAATATATTTTGCTTTGTTCTCTTTTTAAAGGTCTTCAGATTTATCTTTCACCCTTAAGGTAAGCCTGGATATCTAGCTTATGTTTTTGTGGGGTTTTCTTTTTGTTTGTTTGTTTTTTTCATTTTGTAATTCTGATTCGCCTGTCTTTGAAAACTGATGGTTAGGGCTGATTTACTGGTATGGTTAATAGGCAAAGGCAAACTGCTCAAATCTTTCACATCTTATAGTGTAATTTTTGTAATAATAGAGCCAGCAGTTCAGCATACAATTTCTATAAAAGTATTGTTTTAAAAATGCTTTTGAACATCATTTTATGTTGGGTGCTGAAGCAAATATAAGGATGAATGAAGTATTCCTCTCTTTGAGTAATATAGTATTCTTGGTGAAGTTTCTAATGAAGTAATCAATTAACTTAAGGTTCTAGAACCATCACAGAAACTCATTCTTCACTGATTTATTAAAGTTAAGCATGAGATTTTCCATGTGTCCTGAAAATTTTCCAAGGAAGCCAGCATGCCACTAATAATTTTCTCTTATTCTTTTCTCAATTTTGTGGAATAATGATGAAGATTTTGAAAGATTTTTTCTTACTACCAATATGTCTTTTGCTAAAAGCTACTTTTACTTCCTCTTCTCTATCTCCTCTTTACTTATACTCCACCTGCCCTCATTTCCCTTCACTTTCTTCTTTTTTTAAAAAAACATGTTATATTTCTTATAGCTATTAAATGGATATGTCTATTTTCTACTAAGGATATCAATGAAAAAAGAACAAAATGATTATATAGACATATGCATTGAAGTGACAAATCTTTAGAAACTATTACTGTAACATGAAAAGAAACAATAATTTTTCATTACTATGTTCATTTGAATCTCAGTAATATATTTGTATTTCCTTTAAAAGATGGATAATCTAAACTAAAAATTAGCTATATTTTATATTGTCAATTTTAAGCTAAACCAAATTTGTATCTTTAGTTTGGAATTAAATTTGCATTACATTTTTAATGCTATATTTATGATCTATCACAGAATGTTAAGGTTGCTTGATGGAAACTAGTTTAAAAGAAATAGTATTTCAAATCATTTATGCTTTTTTTCACTTGATAATTTTATAAACTAAATGTAATATTTGAAAAAATATATCTGAATAGAGTAATTTAAATGGAAAACAATTAACATTCTACCTATAAAATCAAATTTATATTATTTCTAAAGAGAGAATACATGTAGAAGAAATTTCTAGATATGAGACCGTTTCTAAAACTTATACTGATATTATTTTTTTTAAACAAATGTGACTTTTTATATATGCTTTATTGATTTCAGAGGGAAAGGGGGAGGGAAAAAGAGAATGAAACATCAATGATGAGAAAGAACCATTTATTGTTTGCCTCCTGCAAGTCCCCTATTGGGGGTCGAGCCCACAACCCAGGCATATACCCTTGACCGGAATAGAACCTGGGACCTTTCAGTCCACAGGCTGATGCTGGGGCAATACTGATATTCTTTACAATGCTCTTGTATATTGTCTAATCTCTTGGGTAAGCAAATTTTATATATCAAATTGGTATTCTCAGGAAAAAATTATTGAATTAAAAGCTTGCACACACTGAATAGCAATGTTATCTAAAGTCAAAATCATTTTAAATGTTATATTAAATTCATTTTATATAATGACCAGAGATCATCCACATAGGAATAAATGCAGTTTTCTGCAGAGAATGTCCTATTTTATCTGATGTAAGTGTTTAATAATAGTGAACATTTAAACTGATTTAATGCTTAAAACATTCCAGGTTTTATTCTGAGCACTTGAGATGCAGTAGTAATTATAGTAACCACACCCACCCTATAGGAGTTTCCTAAGGGCTGGCATGGCAAATTACCACAAACTGGAAGGCTTAAGTCAATAGAAATGTATTACCTCCCAGTTCTGGAAGTAAGATGTCTGAAATAAAAGTATAGACAGAGTAACATTCTCTTCAAGACTCTAGAGGAGAACCCGTTCCATGCCTTTACCTTAGCTTGTGGTGTCACTGGCGATTCTGGGCATTCCCTGGCTTGCAGCTGCATCTCCAATCTCTGCCTCCATTATGATGTGGGATTCTCTGTGTATCTGTCTTTACAAGAAGTTTTCTTCTTCTATGGACAACAATCATACTAGATTAGGGGCTGTCCTTAATGATCCTATCTTAATTGATGATATCTGCACCCTTTGCCCAATGTAGGTCACATTCACAGGTATCAGCATTTAAGGTTTTAGCATATATTTTGGAGGATACAATTCAACCCACTTTATAGATTACGAGAAAAATGTTTTTTAAATCAATGTTATTTACTTTTTGTCCAAAGAAACTGGGGTCTAGATCACTTAAATAATTTAATAAAGTCCTATATTAAATAAATGGCAAAGCTGTATTTTGAAGTCAGACATCTGGGCTCCAGACTGCTGTCTTAATCTTCAGCTCTATTTTCCAATTCCAGTAAGTGTGAAAAGTATTTTTATGCAATAATGTGAAATTGTCATCTTTTCCTCCCCTTTTCATCTAGGCAAAATATTTACATAAATTACAACTAAAATGAACTTTGATAAACACAGATATATTGAACTGAATTGTTTAAGTATATTTTAAAAACACCCTTTTCCTCTATACTCAAAACAATCTTTGCAACTGTAAAATAGTCACCTTGGAACCTGAGTACCAAGGAACAAACAGAGCCTAGAGGCTTTGGATAATACTGTTGTCCATTTCATATTTAAAGCTTTGAAAAAAGTCTCATTGAAAACTGCCAATCATTTAGCAGGGTCATTGAGACATACTCCAGAAGATTGAAATTCTTTTTATGAGCTAAGGAAGGCAAATAACAATCTTGTATGTTTCTCCCCATAGATAAAAAAGTAGCATTTTATACTATTCATGTTGAAGGAAGATATTTGTGTTAGTGTTAAAAAATAGTGAAAAGAATAACAAAAATATTCCTATTAAAAAAGTATCCCAGTTCAACATATACAGATTAAACACCAAGAAAAGGCATTTCAACACAATGAGTGCACATTATGAGGGTAGGATCAGGTTAAACTGTATATAGCTATGGTTCCAATGTCTAAAACAATACCCAAGAAAGCCATTTTATTATTTGCATGAAAGAAAGATATATAAGAGGCTCTTTCTGCTGTTAAGAAACACAATTTTTAATGTGGTAAGTAGGTAAAACAAAGAACAAATCCATATAATTCAGAAGATGATTATAAAATAATGGAGAGAGTAACATTTTAGGAAACTTGGGAAAAGTAAGGTCAAATTTACAAATAACAAAGATAAATTTTTAGCTAGAATTTTATAAACCTAAAAATGGGAGGAGAAGATTATTTAGGTAGAAGAAGAAAGAATAATTATTTTAATCCCTAAGGCTAAAAATTTTATATGATCTTTAAATTGTTCATCCAACCCCTTTCATCTCTACATATCCCCACATCCCAACCCAGAGCAAAGATTCTGGTCGGTCTATTTTCAAAATATATTCAGAATCTGACCACTTCCCATCTATTTTTTTACAACCATCTGAGTCCAAGTCACCATCAATCATCTCTCATTTATATTATTGAAATAGCTCTTTAACTGTCTCCCTATTTTTGTACTTGCCCTCATTCAATCTATTTTCACATAACAGCCAAAATGATTCCATTAAAATTTCAGATAAATTGTGTCACTTTTCTACTCAAATCTCGCCAGTGGCTATTCATCTCATTCAATTTAAAAACCAAGTCTCTTACAATGGATTGCAAAGCCCTATGCCCCTTTCGTCTGTGTCCTCTATTTTATTTCAGCCATGCTGACCAATTCAGTTTTCCTCAAAGAGTACAGGAATACTCCTGCCTCAAAATGTTTGCACTTGTTCTCTCTACCTGTTTTGCTTTTTCTTAAAACATCTAGGCCATATGCTCACTCCCTTTCTCTAATTCAAAGCTTCCTTCTCTGTATGCCTTCTGTGGCTACCTTATGGAAAGAATATATGCCACCTATATTCACTTCTTGCTTTTATGTCTTTTCTCCTCAGCTCTCATTAGGATTTTATATATTACACATTAGCAACTTTCCTTTTTTTATTTCCCTTTTCCTCTTCTTCATTGATTAGTAAACTTCTTTACACCTGAGATTTTACCTCTTTTGTCAATTGCTCTATTTTTATTTTATTGAACTATACCAGCACCAGATTATATACTCTGTTCATTTTTATTTAGATAATGAGTAATTGATGACTGGGGGATTTGAACCTAAAAAACAGTGAGATAATATTAAGGAATTGTGAGAGATACCATTGTGTGTGTGTGTGTGTGTGTGTGTGTGTGTTTGTATTCAATTATGCTTATTCCATTTTTATCTTTATTCTTAGAATCTTGATTTTTTTAATGTATCACACAGTCTTCATTGGTATTTTTCTTAGTAACAAGGGATACATATTGATTAATCTAAGCCATTTTTTGTCATTTGTTTAGATTTAAGAATCTGACCCCCTGAAGTAATGAAATGTACAAGGAAGTATTATCTTTGGCTGATACGAAAGTATTTTTTCCCTAGTATTAAAAAAATATTGTCTTCCTGTCTTTTAATATCCTTTAGTCAATTGGACATATATAGCCATCATGGATTAAGGAGAAAAAAGTTAGAGGAATTGTAAAAAGGCTGAAACACTACTGAGGGGAGTTTCAGGGGGTAAAATAGGCAGGTTTAGGTAGTTTTAGAAGTAAAGATGGTCCATTGGGAGGAAAGCTTGGAGCCCATAAATGAAGGCTTGGAGCTGCCAAAAGGCATACATTCACAGAGAAAAAAGGTGACACAGAATAAGAGAAGAGGAATACATCCCCTTAGGGAAGTTAGGGGAAAGCCAGAGGGTATGGGGAGAAAAAGAAAACACATTTTCACAGAGGATAGAGAAATGGGAGAAAGAGGAAAACAGATTTTCACAGGAGATAAAGTATTCTACCACTGAGGGGGAAAGAGGAGGGCACCACGTGGGTTTTGAGCTTTGAAATGGATATAGTGACCAGTCTTGCATCCTGCTCAGGAAAAACCACCTGACTCACTAACAATAAAGAAACTCCAAGAAAAACAACTATGCTACTTCATTGTCTCTGGGGTACTCATAATGTGAAACAGTAAGCTCTTGTGAATTACTAGAGGCCCAGTGCATGAAAACTCATGCACTGGAGGGGGGTGTTCCTCTGCCTGGCCTGCCCCCTCTCACAATCCAGGAGCCTTCAGAGGCAGAGGCAACCCAGCAATCATGGGAAGGTGATGGCCCATCACACCTCTGCTGCTGTCACTGCTGGCAGCACAAGCCTCAGCTGGTTCTGGTTACTTGAGCCTCAGGTAGCCCTGGGCAGCTGGGCAGCTGCCATCGAAGGCTTGCCTGTGCCTTGGGCTGGCTATGAATGGCTGGGGCGCTAAGGGACTGGGGAACTGTGGAGGCAGGCATTTGGAGCAGGGGTGCACCTGGCCATGTCACATGCCTGCCACCCCAGCGGGGCTGAGAAGACTGGGTGGTGCTTTCTTGTGGGTGTGGTGCCACCATCTTTAAGGGGATGGCAGTCAATTAGCATATTCACTCTTTATTAGATAGGATTTTGTTTCTTACTTAAACTATCTTATGTAGATTATACCTGTGTTTTTTAAAAGTAGATAAGGAGGAGGAGGCTTTTGGGTTTTAATTTTATATATTCCACAAAAAGATTTGAAACAGTATATCAAGATTTATATATTCAGTATCACAGAGGGAAAGTTTTCTCTATAGAAGAGTTAGCCAAGAGAAAATGATAGTAGGGAGGCAAAAACAAAGCTAATTGTAAGTGGAATCTCAAGAAGCAAAATTGAATAATTAAAGGTAAGCTTATTTATTTCTGAATTCCTTCACTGCCAAATCAGAAACAAACACAATAAATTATGAAAAGTACATTATTTATAACATCAAAGCTTTCTTAACAGTTGTTCAGAAGAAGCACAGATGCTCCTTGTACTCAGACCCAAGACAACAATTGTTACAATTCCTGCTCGGCAACATCCTCAGCAGCACACCTGGACAATTAAAAAGCTTCTCATTGTCCCTTCTGCCCACGCCCAGGATGCTGCCTCACACAAAGCCACTATTGTATCTTGGCACTCTTACTAAATCAATATTCTATTTTATTTCTTTGTGTCTACTTGTATCCTCTCTGATTCACATAATTCAATTCTTAAATTACAGAGTGCCAAATATTTCAGGTTAAAAAGGTAAAAATAGTAGCCATTGTGTCTACTCTAATGGAATTTACAGACTATATAGAGATTACATATAAATAAAAAAGATAATTATATTTGTAGATTTATATAATGTAAAGCAGCTTATGAAAAACATTCCAATTTAAACAGTCCAACAACATACCCAGATGTGGTTGGAAAAAAAATTAACATTTAAAGCAATTGAAGGTCTTTTAAAGATAGGGTCCCAGAACAAAAGGAAATACAGAGTTGAACCAATATCACCAAGGCACTTTTCCTTCCGGGGCATTTGCCAATTTAATAATACTAAACAAAGGCCAACAACTAAACAATTTTGACAAGAATGTGAGAAGACATCAGATTTCATTTTTATAAACTTACAGTGTTAGGAAAAAAATTGAGGCTGGAGTAACAATGTAAAAAATTAATAATAAGAAGAAAGAAAGTAGGCAGAATACCACTGAGAAGAGAGGTTTAAAGCAGCTAGCTTTCCGTGCAGTGGTTTGTATGCAGACATTTGTGGAGTAAGAGGCCATCTCACTATGATTCTGAGAAAATAAAAGTGGAGCCCATGACACAAAATTGGAACTACAGCCACCTGAACTCCCAGGTACTGGCTTAAGTCATGCTTCATCACAATCAGCTACAGGGGATGGTTTCTAATTCCAGGTAGGCCTTGGGGCACTGGCATTCCATTTCTCATTGTCAAGGAAGTAGCATTGTGCTCAAGCTCAAGGACAAATTTGGTTCTAAACTCCATTTTTAGGGCCTTATCTCAGGGAGCACTACAACTACCAATTTTGTATCATTCTGAATTAAATCATGAGCCAAACCATACAATGATGTCATCAGGGAAGTATAATATAAATAATAATTAAACTATGATAAAAAGTGATTATGAGATATAAGAAATCTCTATTTGGCATCTTAGAGCTGAGGGAAGACTACCTAGGGCAGTGGTTGGCACACTCATTAGTCAACAGAGCCAAATATTAACAGTACAATGATTGAAAGTTCTTTTGAGAGCCGAATTTTTAAACTTAAACTTCTTCTAATGCCACTTCTTCAAAATAAACTCACCCAGGCCTTATTATTTTGTGGAAGAGCCATACTTCAGGGGCCAAAGACTTGTATGTTTGGCTTGAGAGTTGCATTTTGCCGACCACGGACCTAGGGATAGGGATCAGATCTCCATAGAGAAGGTGTAGTTGCAGGTCACAGAAAAGGGGATAAGGTTTGCCTGACCCAAAACTCATCTACAATTTCCAGGCAAGCAGGAAGCCACCCTCCGGAGGAGCAATTTTCCACCATTGTATCTCATGGCACATATAAACTAATTACTAAAATTTGGCAGCACACCAAAAATATATTTTTGTCATTGTAACAAAGGATAGATATGATTTTGATTCATTCACAGTAGATGACTAGTTTTGTATTGACTCTTGTCATTCTTTTTTTCTTTTTTTATTTGAAAACTTAAGGCAAAAGGAAACAGTGCCCCTGACCTGTTTTAAAAATTATTGCGGCTACTCCAGATGTAGAAGGAGCATAAGTAAGCCATAGTCAATAGCCAGGCACAGAGGCACACAAGGAAGTGGAGGCCCCAGTTGTGAGCAAAAGACTAGGAGTGCACAGTGTCTGTGCTTGGAAATCATGGTACTGCTAGGGATTTGGAATAAGAAGAGCCTTGGACACAAACCTCCGGGACCTTTGGATAGGTGAGCTTGATGGTCACCAGCTGGAGCCAAGGCTGCAGGAATCTCCAGAGATTATACATTCTGATGTGTACCTGGAGCAGCTCTGCCACCCATTCTTCAGCTCAAAAGTGCAACCTCTTTAAATGCAGATTTTCCTTTTCCTGCATTGCCCATTTACTGAGAGAGCTGAACACTGTTCTCACTATAAGAGAAAAATCTTAAAAAAAAAAAAATAGGTCTGGTCAATACACATGAGTAGATGCTCAACATCACTGATCAGAGAAATGCAAATTGAAACCACAATGAGATAATGCCTCACTTCTGTCAGAATGGCTATCATCAGTAAATCAACAAACAAGTGTTGATGAGGATTTGGAGAACAGGTAAATTCTCCTGCATTGCTGGTAGGACGCAGGATGGCACAGCCACTACAGAAAATAGTATGGAGTTTTCTCAAAATATTAAAAATGGGACTTCCTTATGACCCAGTGATTTCACTCGTGGGAATAAATGTGAAAAAAAAAAACACCATTGATTCAAAATGTATAGACCTCTAGTTTATTGCAATGATATTTACAATAAGCAAGAAATAAAGACGCCCACATGCCCATCAGTAGGTGAGTGGATAAAAAAAAAAAATAACAACAACAACAACAAAACACAGTGGTACATATACACAGTGGAATACTATTTTGGCTATAAAAAAGGAGATCTTACCTTTACAACAGCATGTATAGACTGTATCATGCTAAGTTAAATAAGCCAGAGAAAGACAAATATATGAGTTCACTTAATGGGAATCTATAAACAAATAAAAGTGAAACAGATGCATAAATAGAGATAACATATTGATCACTATTAGAGAGGAGGGTGGTTAGGGGGCTGAATGAAATAGGTGAAGCGACTGACCAGGGGTGAGGAACGCCTGACACAAGGGCCCTATAATGCCCACAAAATGATTTTGTCTGGCTCTGCCAAGGCATTAGCAATGAGTTAATTAAATGTTTGACCAAATATAGCAGGATGATTTTTAAGTTGATAATTTTGTATGGCCCACCAATGATGTTATAAATATCCAGAAAAGAAGGTTCCCTACCCCTGGATTAAGCAAATAAAAATAAAACTCATAAACACCGAAAACATCATGCTGACTACCAAAAAGAAAGGGGATGTGGGGGAGGTAGAAGAGGGTAAAGGGCAGGTAAATGGTGATGGTAAGAGACCTGACTTTTAATGGTAAATACACAATCTTATCATATATAATAAAAGTAGTATGGAAATTGTCTTCTTGACTAGGAGTTGTTGGAAAGTTCAACTAGGGGAGTAGGGCTGGCTGGGGGAAGGGAAGAAAGCCCCAGCCAGCAGCAAATAGCTGCTAGGGACTGTACTAGTGCATGAATTTAATTCATTGTGCCTGTAGTACAATATAAAGATACTATATTATAGAATTATATACTTGAAACATATATAATTTTATTAACTAATATCACTCCAATCAATTCACTAAAAATATTTTTTTAAATCTTTATTGTTGAAAGTATTATATATATATCCCTTTTTTTTCCCCATTGACCCCATCCACACCCTCCACTCCAGGCTGCTTCACCATACTATTGTCTGTGTCCATGAGTATGTATGTGTGTGTGTGTGTGTATATATATATATATATATATATATATATATATATATATATATT